>OX104059.1:44175662-44310040 GCA_944474145.2 Dicrocoelium dendriticum | reverse complement strand
ACGACCACAGTTTCTCACTACATGAAAAACATACCTATACCTCAAGCCATGAGCAAAGTATATTGGTCTTTGCCCCAAGCTGCATTTGTGGAAGACTGTCGGGCTGTTATTAAAGAAAGAGTTAGATTATTGTGTTCCAAGTTTGTAGCATTGAAGTGCCGGAAGTTAATTTGGTTAAGGTTCATTGGTTCGACAAGTACTATGGTGAAATGGCTCTGCGGCCGCGCAAATTATGAGGCGAATTCCTTCTCTCCATCTCTCCCAATGATTACGAGGCGTATAAAAGACGGTGAACTATTTGCAATATAGCAAGTACGAGTAAATCCTTTCACTTTGAATAGCAGTTTGCAAGGGTCGCAAAGACTTCTCCGAAAGGAATATTTTTCTTAATTTAAGCGGCGATTCTAGCCAGCAGGTGATCCGCCAGTACGCCTAACATCTGGCTCTGAGCGTATGCCCGCCTTGGCGACTCCCTTCGCTTCCATGTTTGTAAATGATCAGGTGTCTGTACCGAGTTCAAATTGTAGCTCGCTTACTGAACGCCATAGTCTGGTTTGCGGTATATGAGAGGTGCATCAAATACTCACCAACCTTGATGGCATCAAACCTGCTGACCCTGACCGACTCCACCCACTGATTCTCAAGTCCCTACGCGCCATCATCATACCAGTTGTGACTTACTAGTTTAACAGATCAATATCCAAGGGTTCACTGCCAAGCGACTGGAAATGCTTCATGGTTAAACCGATTCCAAAAGGCGGAGACCCCAACATAGTGGACAACTACAAGTCAATTTGTCTGACGTCTATTTTTGCAAAGATGGTCGCGCAGATACTGAAGGAGGGTCTACTACACCTTCTCCAAAGAGAAGCTCTACTGAGGCCCGCACATCACTGTTTCATGCTAGACCGCTCATGTATTACCGACCTGCTGGTAACCAGGTATGAAGCAGGGGAAGTTTGTCGACGTAACCTACATCAACTTCAGTAAAGCGCTCGAGAAGTTAAAACATCAGATCTTCCTGCACATGTTGAGAGTGGGCGGTGTTTGTGGATCGCTGCACCAGTGAATCCAGACTTACTCTTTTTGTGAAAGTAGAGGGTTCATATCGACGGACATCCGACTGACTGGTATCCCTCTACTAGTGGAGCACTTCAAGGCATGGTGCTGGGCTCACTGTTTTCCTAATCTACACCGATGAGCCACCTCAGCTTTCTCGGTCACCATGTGCCCTGTCTGCGGTCAATCTGAAGATTTGGAGGGTTGTCAGCACTTCAGACTAATGCGGCCTACTTCAGCAAGAATTCAACCGCCCATCCATATGCCTACGGAAGTCCCTCCCATGGTCAACCCATTGTAGTCCGTATTTATGAGCCTGGGGATGAGTGTTGACGGCCGAATGTACCCCATTGACGGCCAACCACTGCGTCATACATCTTCCGTGCAGGAACTAGGCGCTGTGATCTGAAGTCCATTGACAACGCGAACAGACTATATCGTGACGGACTACGTATGCTTTAGGCAATCAAATATAGCCTCTGTACTTGGTATGAAGAGGTCGTCTTGTCTTTACGCTTCCATCAAATGATCAAATGGCGCACCTGCCTACTGTCCAATCATACCAGGCGTGGCACAGAAGATCGAACGAGTCCAACTCATCGCTGCCACGCTCATTCCAATTTTAGGAGACTTACCGTACTTAGGCCGGTAGGGGCAACTAGGACTCCACTTTGTCCTATCGTTGGGTGCGAGTCACTCTCATCATGACCTACCGTATAGTACACCTCGGTGAGTTTCCCATGTTAAAGAGATTGTTTCACTTGCGAACGCCATTCAACACACGCGGACAACGGTACAAGCATATGGTGTTGGATACAAAACGACTACAATACTTCACGTGCTTCGAACGGAAATTGGTAAATGTTTGGAACAGTCTGTCAGAACGATTCGTAAAAACTAAATCTGTCCAGTAATACAAAACCTTTTTGGATTTACACGTCAGCACCATTCGATTCAAGAAACGTTTGAACACTGGCAATGATATCGCATTTATGAACCCAGTGAAACTGAAAACAAGCCATTTTATAATGCTACACAGAACTAAAGGAAGGAGGAGAATATCACTCAGTACATATATATATATATATATATATATATATATATTGATCAAAATCTGCGTACAGATATTTTACCATGGGAACTATATCGGAATAGGAAAACTGGGATAGAGTAAAAGATGAAAGAAAACAACCAATTTTTGTTTATTTTTCACCCACTATTTTTGACTTTTTTGATGTTTTTTATTGGGGGAAGGAAGGGAAATCACCCGCAGCAAGCAGATATATACGCCCGCCACACATTTCAATTTCGCGCCATGACTTCCAAAGATTTTAACCAACTGCACTTAGCATCCTTGGGATCCCATCCAGACAGTTGGGAGGAATCAACCGTGTACAGCTGTTTTGGCAGCTTTTTCATCCTGCTTCTCCAAGTAGTAGGCTTTCTACCACACTGTCACCTCCATCCCTGTCCAGTGACCGCGAACATGGCACAACACAGAAGACGCTGAACGGTTACATGCAGGACGTGTCCAAGCTAACGTGGTTGGCGCAGCCAGACAAACGCCTCGAGGAAGGAGCTGTCTCCACCCAAGGCACTCTGTCTGACGTCAGCGATGGTTATGTGGTTCAGCCACCAAACACGGGTGATGAACCGCAAGCACCATTCTCGAAGACAGACAGTCGACGTAGGTCGTCGATATGAGCAGGCCAAGTCACGCAGCCGTACAACATCACAACGCGGACAGTAGCAATATAAACCCGTCCTTTGATGGAGACGTATGTCATGGTGGCGCCATAAATGTCTCAGCCTGGCGAAGGCAAAACGAGCTTGCTTTGTCGGAAAAAACCGTTTGTCCCTGAAGGAGCGCGTTTTGCGACACCTACCACACAGCACTGCTTCATAAGTGCTGCCCTTCTATCTTCAACATTTGGCTGACGCAGTGAGTGGTTCCAAGCTTTGAACTGGGGAAATTCATTTGTTGTGAAATACATTGATTTCGGTAAAGCATTCAACAAAAAGAAGCATGCAGTATTCTTCAACCATTGATAAATCTGAGGTGTTGGTCACTCACTGCACCAGTAAATTAGTGTCTTCCTTATTAAGTTTAACTGGTGCGTACAGTCAGAAGACCGTCTATCTGATTAGTACCCTACCAATTGTAGCTGACTCCAGGACACAATAATAGGGCCTATTTTGTTCCTGATACGCATCAACAAAATATTTTAGCTTTGTCGATCGCCTTGTGTCTTGTTCGCAGAGGAGCTTTAGATGTGAACACAAACTGATGGACTAGACCGCTTCTGCGTTGTGATCTGCAGTGGCCGATCTGTCGGTCGAAACAATCAAGTTGCTATTTATGAGCTTGGGCTTGGGTGGCGCACAATATACGTACATGGATAAATAAGTTGCAAGAGTACGATGACTCCTAATCAAAGCTCTTGCTTTGTTTAGGCCATTTCTCACCAATTCTTTACACATCGTTAAGCTTACTTTCATTCGACCCGAAGACATAAGCTCTTTTAGGTACATACTAAACTTTAGGATTATTCTTATCGTTGCAACGTCTAAGTACCGTCTGCGTTGACGACGGATGTTTGTGCAGAAACCCAACATTGAAAAATATTACATTCAAGTAATTTGCCAATTTTACGCTAGTTCAAAATTTCTTTCTGAAAACGATCAAGTCCAACAAAATTCTTCCTTCTCGAATGTCGATTACAGTGGCTGCCCAGCGCTTCCTGGTAATTTTCTGTTTACCTAGCATTCAATTGTAGATGAACGATAACGCAACGTCAATCACCACCGTTTGCTACCTTTCAATCAACGCGACGGCGTAACTGACTAACGCATCCACTTCGACCGCCAGTCAGTGCTTAATCGACCTTTCTAACCACGTCGCTCGTCTTGCTGGTGTGCGCAACCGACCAAACTCGGAATAGTACACAACATAAACTAGCTTGCTTTGTCAGGTAACAACACTACGCTGAGTAGCAGAAAGCAAGTAGATGCCAATCAAAAAGCGTTCCAGGCTCAGCGTGAATGTGGGTCAGCAGAATTAACCGATTATACAAATGTTATTTAAACTGATCATACTCTTTCAAATGCTGCCATCCAAAATGTGCAAATCCTTCCCAACAATAGGTGCGAGATCAAAACAGCCCTAATACAATGTCTAGATATTCGGCCGTCCCATCAGTCGAATACATACTTCTGCTGGCCTAAAAGCACGACCGTTTAGTAGGAGTTGGACAGCGTATGAGAGCTATGAATCTAGCTCTGGAAGAGAAATATGGGACAATATATTGGTCTCTACTAGACGCAACGGTGTAATGTTATCTTTACTCAAACCACGATCTACAAGGTTCCCATTGCCGTTATTACCTCTAACTTTGTAAGAAAGCTAGACGAAAACGGACTAAAAATCTGGTAGTCAAACGATACGCTGGAATACAAAAATCATGCACCACCCGAAATGTGTGATCGATAAACTTCGTTTGGCCTCAACGAATTTGTTTTAAAATGTATAAGGCATTCGAGCAAGTGTCTTCTGTATCTCCAGCTCAAGGATCGCTGCTCGGGTTCAAGGCCCATGGAATGCAAGCAACTATGCAGTGGTTGCTTCAAAGTTCATCCTGAGTGACGCACTTAGTGTTTCATCCGTTGCAAACACCGCAAACGCGATTATAAGGACAAGAAGTGGACATTCATCACTCGGCTAAAAGCTAGGACCAACTATGGCCCAAACCAGCAGCTTCACACAAAAGAATCCAACAATAATGTTCCGACTTTTGGTTTCGCGAATATCCTGAATATGCCACCATCACCTTTTTAGATAAGTCCTTTGACGACTAAGACCAGTGGAACTAATTGTCTGTTCTGGTAAACGTCAAATACAAACCCAAAACATTAGGGAAAACTACACGTCACCCGAACTCCACACCCTGCGGTGAGTGAAATTAGGCTACATCATTAATGTAGCAAATGTCTTACTCTCTGCCAGTGCACGACAACACGGATGCTGTGAGATACGCGTATATCCCGGTGTCCCTTGGAGCATGTGTCGATCGAAAAGAAACATAGCGACACACAATAAGCAGGATCTTCTAAGCGTAATCGTTATTCACGACGTGCCAGAGCTTCATTCTCACGATAGTCTAGGGAAAGGAAAGTATGATTTGGCCCACGGGCGGTTCATTCGCAGGACACGTTACTTGGATAGGGTCGTTGCTCGATCGCTCAAAACGCTTCCTCTCTCACCAAACTATGGAGGATGTGGCCCAAATATCCTAAAACTTGTGGCACGGTGGAAGCCAACCGCAACAAGATTGTTAAAATGTCGGGAGCGAAATCGAAGCTTGAGAAGCTTTTCAAGGACAAGACATCAACTTGACAGAGAAAATAAACTTCGCGGCAGGTACCAGGAGCTTAACTTTACTGCTCCTTCACGAGATTCTGCAGCTGGTCTGGACAAGGAATAGAATGCAAAATGGACAAACCATGCTGCGGACGGTGTGTCAGCATTCCAGCAAAATAATAATAATAAGAATAACGGCCAATCTCGCATCGGTCGACATTTTTTCATGCTCGATTCCTTTAGTCACCTGTGCGCTTTCAGTGACCGAGAAAGCATCCTGCCATTATACAATTAGCAAGGCCTTCTCAATAAGTTGGCCGAACAGAAATATCATAAAGCTTCTAAGCCATGTGATGGTAACGGTGTCACGAAGACATTGTTACACACTGGTGTGATGGATGTCAAAGTCTTGCGGTCAGGCATATAACTCATCCGCAGCGACAGGCTTACAAAGAGAAAATTACTAATAATGTATTAATCAAGAAACATGCAGTGCTAGGCCGTGGGGTCTCAGACTTCTAGTTTCCCGAATCACTTTGGTGCCGCCTTCACTTAAATGGCTTTGGTGTACCCCCGCTAAAAGTTACACCGGTAATGGACTCTCACCTTCCGACAACATTAAGATGCAATCCAAAAGTAAAGCCCATTCATATCTTGAGCGTAGATTATTTCAGCTAACACTGTCCTGAAACCCCTGCTTCAATCGGAGAGCAAAGCAAAATAGATCAGCATGCGCTCGTAACCAGTGTCCCAATTCACAACCACGTCATCTTGCCTGGTCGTTTTAAATCAGGGAACGGACGAAGTTGTAGGATTATATTTTAACCAAGAAGGAGCGCAGGATGGCTGTATTTGTTCCAGATTGCGCGTTAGGTCGCAATTATCATGCAGACATTAAGTATAACTTCATTTTCCATGCGGAATATCGTCACGAAAAGGCTGAAGTGGTGCGCACAATCACACACTGCAGCCACCTAGTCGGACTGCCCGATTAAATTATGTTTGCTGACGCATTATTCGTGGGTACTGGCTGATTAGAAAAAGAGGCCAAGAAAGCCGTAAAGAGGCGTTCTCGCCTATGCTATCTTATGATTGCACGATAGCCGGCTGTTTGTGATGTTATGTTGTTGACAAGGGGAAACGCTTTGACACTGAATGTTTGCATAGAGCATTAATATTTTCCTGTATGATCCCTTATCCTCTTCTTATTATTCATCGTTCCGTAGATCGCACCGGTTATACGGCAGTGAAGAATCTGTTCAAATAGCTTCTGTATTGCTGTTGATAAGGATGACCGCTTATACCAGCTTGCAAGGGTCATAACCTGGTCACTACTCGCCGAAGACACTTGGATGTCGCGTTGGTCGAATTCGTAAGCAAATACAGTCAAATGGTTACGAATGTTGCAGAGATATGGGTTCGTCATTTGTCTAAAACCATTTCTTTCGCAATAATCCGAACCTGAAGAAGTCTGGTAATATCACAGGAACATGAAGAGAGTATAGAACATTTGTAACTCCAGGTATTTGCAGCATATAGGTAGTCCAACCTAATCACGGCAATCAACTTTTGAGAGAATACAAGGCCGCATGTGAGCTGAACATGTAGAAAACATTTAGCAAAAAGCACAAACTGAAGTACTAGCATCTCAGTGGCCCTCGCAAAATGTGTCAAACATTCCTCCACGCCGGACGGTTGATGATTCAACAGGAATAGTTATGGAAGCAGCAAACTCGTTGTGGGCGCAGTGTGCTTCCACATCTAAGAGGAAATTAGGATCAAGCAATCTTCCGGCTTTTGTTTTCCCTTCTCCAAGTATCACCAACATTTATTTAACAGCTGAAGCTTTAGTGCAGAAGCTGACGTAAATAGCAACCCAAGATTCTTAGGTTTTGAAACTATTCACCTAGAAGCACTAAGAGCAGCATTAAGAATACTGGTAGTACCTTGGTCTCAGTTCATCCTACGCTGCTTGGACTGGAACCAGGTTCCCTCCATGGGGAAACTTGGTATAATAACCCCGATTTACAAAGAACAAAGCAAGTCTGAGCACTCAGACTACCGCACAGTATCTCTGCTCCATGTACCCGCTATAGATAGTGCAACAAATAGCAATCCACGAAGAAGAAGAAGAAGAAGCAGCAACGGCTGATTTATGGATCCAGCCTAAGGATTTGGTGATTAATTTATGCTTCTGACGACGGCGATGTACTTTAGCGTGACCCTAACCGCCTGTTCATGTCGTCTGTAGAGGTCGATCTGCCGGTCAACCCCGGCAACTCGTCATATGCCAGAGTGGGAAAGGGAAGTGAAGAGCGTAACTACACTCTGACCGACTAACTGCTACGTCCCACACTTTCTGTGAACGATCTCGGCGTAATATCACGCTGCGATTTCGTCCGTAGCTAACATGAACAAGTTAAATAAAAACGCAGAGCGCATGCTTTGACCGCTAAAAGGCAGCATCTGGATTTGGTCTGAAGAGTTTACCACTCACCTCTTCTCTTTCATCATAAGACCAATATCCGAGTACAGAACGTCTGCCTATTGTTCGAGCAGCCGTGACCACATGAAGAGACTAGAACGGGTTCAGCATGTAGCTGCCAGACTCATCTGCAATTTACGGGGTATGTCATAGAAATACGGCTGCAAACGATTATGGCTCTACGCTCTGTCCTATTGTCAGTTTCGTTTGGACCTCATTATGACACACCGGATAACTTGGTCACACACCCACGCTAAAGCCAGTGCTGCTCGTGCGCCCACCGAGCAGCACTGGCAACCACCGGTACAGGCTTGCTGTGCCCGACCTAAGACAGTTGGCCCACTTTCTTTGAGCAGCGAGTAGTTAAATATGGGAACATTTTGAAGAAGAAAATGGTCCAGGAGAACCAAGCGTCGAAATTCCAGTAATTCCTGGACCCCTACTTGACGAATCTCAGAAATAGAGAGCAAGTCACACCCGAATAGCCTATTGTAGGGATCAGTAAAGTGATTCTACGCACGTGTCCGATCTAACTATGGTAGAGCGACAGGACGATCTTTACTTAAGTGCCTTCCATTTTCAGTATTTGGTTTCTACCTTCGCTCGTTCCACGAATTCGCACAGTGCCTAGGTTGCTTAGAACCAACCACCCTGTATCACATATTGCGTCCATTTGTATGTATATGCAGATTTACCGTTTTATTTCCGACACAATGCTCCATGTGTTCCGCTATATCCTGCGGAGTTGGTAGCGTTCTTTTTGACATCCAGTGCACCCTATCCCAATAGTCGTGAATCCTTTTAAAATACCGGTGGTTTGTACCAGATGCGGAGTTACACACTATTAGTGTTCTTTGTACTGCGGGTAATTTCAGTGCTTATTAACTTTTACGTGTCTGTTGTGTTACTGTTCAGCATACAATTCCATTAACCTCGTGTTCCGGGTCTACCATGCATTAACGTTGGAAGGGACATGACGGATTCTGCGAACCTGTCCACATTTCCACTGCTCGGCTCTGCTCGTATACGGTAACCTTTGCACCAATAAGCTCACTGTTTATGCTGGATCAATCTGTAGTTTTCTTTCTGAGTAAGATAAGCGTATCTTCATGAGAATGAATCGATTGTTCACGCAAATAGATTCCCAAGGGTTGAATTGATGCACAAAATATGGAACAATGGTAGATGTACTTCGAATAAAAGACGAAGGCCTTCGAAGTCCGTAGAGTGGTCTGTGTGAAATATCTAAGTTCAAACAATAGTTCTCGCAATACAAATTGTGTATCTACGGACTCACCATAATATGTACTTCAACACAGGTAAACCAACCCACCACCTTGTTTCGTAGGGAGATGGGGAATACAGGCCTTTGTATGTATTTATGTCACATCTTAGTAACCGGAGTCATGTCACGTAATGCAAATGACTTACTACATCTCCGAATCACTTTTGGTAATGCATAACCTGGAAGCGAAAATGACATAAGTTGGCAAAGCCTACAGCGGCTGCCAAATTTGAAAGAAATAAAGTGTAGTGACATTCCAACCGGCTGTATTGCAGGGCAGGTTTAGGATGATGTAATGGCTTAGCTTCATCAATTGAAGCAAAATTTGACTTGGGGTTCTAACATCCGTGAGGTCAAGGTCAGGTCATAATATGGACGGCGATATCTTACACTGTACACTCCCGCGCTTTTAGTTATAGTTGGAATAGTGCAGGGAATGACTACTAGTGCAGCTACGTCGCGTTTCCGGCAGGATTGTCAAACCTGAATTGAGCCATCGCGGAAAAATGGAAGCGTTAAAGCATCCGAACGCTCTCCGTAACAGAATAAGGTGTTGGTTCCCGGTTTTTGACACTGTTGCAGCTAGCTTGGAACTGCCCATGTCATCTTGAAACGGTATGCCAAGAGCGCTTTGCTGCAAGGTAGCCTGCTAGATTTGGTCGCCTAGCCTATATACAATAATAAGCTGAGGACGTAGATGAATCGCTTTGTACTTGTCCGCGCAAAACAAGAGTAGACTCCTATTTGTCCCTCCGGCGTTGTGACCAAAGTTTGCTTGCAGCAGGTCGTAATCCTCCTATCTATCGCCAGTCCCATGTTGACATCACCAGCGAAGAATAAGAAAATCGACTGGATACCGTAAGGGAGATAGTTAGTGAGAACCTGTAATAAGCGCAGCACCAGCAATAATTCTTGCGGAACAAGTTACCCTACCTCATTTGAATAATACGATGTGCTTTGAACCCGTAGCTGCAGTCGCCGCTGGAGAAGAGAGTTCATGACAAATCTAGGGGCAGGATTCTCAATTTGTATGCTTGCAGCCTATGGAAAAGTAGGCGAAGAACAAGACGGTGGTCTGCCGTCAATAGTTCTTGCAGCTCCTACGGTTTCGTAAGATTGTAACTTGAACCCACAAAGAATTTGTATGTATAATGCAAAACAATGTAAGACCTACTGAAAGCAAATACAAACCAATATATACTTGGTCTGATAACAACCATCCGCGCTGTAATAGCTATACGTATTCCAAAGACTTCACTCTTATAGTTCAGGTTTATCACTGCGTGGATTGCTCCAAGTGACAATATCACTTATGCCCGTTTGGGACTGACTGCTTGGTGATATTCACTTCAATCGTACACGAAATAATAAGTTCTAGGTCCATATATCCAAACCAACACAGCGTTTCACACACAGCATGTAGGAATGGCCAGTGCTTCTCCGATGCAGCTCGTATACCGGAGACAACCTCAGTGTTAAGCTAATCCATTGTTTCATTGGTATAACATACAGTGCGAGCATCCGAGGTTGCGATTGGGTACTATCCTGTGTGAGAATCGGGCAAAGTGATAGCCGCTTCGGTTGCTTGCTAATTAGCGTTTTTCTCAGATAACTTTCAGGTATTCAAATATTTCAAAAACTTTGTCATGCTTGTGCGGTATTGCAACGGTGCAAATCCAAAGAATATGCGACCTACACTCGTCATAAAAACTGTTCTGTTCAGTCATCCGCGTCTCATACAGCACCGCAACACCGATGTCACAGTCACTGAGTGTCATAGTAACAAACACGGTGGATCCTTTGGACGTAGACGTTTGTTTTAGTCCAGCAGTCCAAGCACACCAGCGCAAAACGTTGTTCGGTGTCGTTTGTAACATCGTAAAGTTACGCCACACAATTGATGGAGTTTTGGCTTGTTAGGATGGATTAAGGATCACATACTCGGTTATCCGAAAATACGGAAATGTCTGGGACGGGATCGTTTAGTTTATACGCCCTATTGTGTGAAACAGACAAAGCGACCTTTCTCAAATTTGAGCACCGTCCGAAAAACCATGAGACTGCTCATATTTGCAGTGACAAGGTTCCGTAATTGCAATGACTCGACCCGTGGGTAAGCAATTCGGACAAAGGCGAGTTGAGTTTATGAGCAAAGCTTTCGTTACGCTGCACACTGATTTATGTGTTCCTCCGTGGCTCTTGCTAAGGAGTGACTAATCAATGAGTAGATGGAAACACCAGCACCATTGCAGTTCACTGAGCTCGCACGAATTTGAGGCCATAGATTTTCTCAGACTAAAGTGTGCTAAATGTGTAACGTCCATATTAATTTGACTTAGCTACTTGAATCAAAAACTCAGTTTAGACTGAGCTCAGTCGAATTAAAGCAGTGGAAATAAATGGGTTTCTTTTTCCAATAGACTGTCTATATTCTTCACTTCTGCCCGTTGCAGTCGGTGATCACAGATACATCATCCCCTTAATGGTTACATGACAACAGAAATTCACACGGAGTTCAAGACAGACACAGCATTTCCAATGGTGTCTTTTATGTAACATAAGGTGCATCGCGTCATGTTTCCATTGGTTAGCCAGTCTTGCATTTAAATATTGTTTTGATCTCCTTACCGATGTTTTGGTTGCCGTCTCACCAACCAACTGGAATTGAAAAATAACACAGAGAACATCAATTACTCGTCATTCCAAGCTCTATTCTAGGTTATTCCGTTCTCAGCTTTAATACTCTGTGCGCTGAGTTTGGCCAAATATTTCTGAGAATATCACTGGAACGTTGGTTGTCATACCATCTTAATGTACTCGGGAAAAATTTTGATTTTACCAGGTTCATCTCCAAACATTGGGTTCCGTACATCTTTACAATTTACGCTGTGCTTCAGCTTGTTCGTCTTTATGCGCAGATCATTCACCCTTACTCATTTTTGGACGAAAGTGCGTCTATGTCATTCGAATTAGTATGCGTACACCGATATTTCACACATATGCATCCAAAGCAATTATTTCGTACGACGGCTGGGTGGCAAAAGTTTTGTCGTTTCGGATATTGTACGCTTGCTCTCATACTATAGTGTCCGCGCCAGCGTACATATAATGATGTGAGTAAAATGTGCGCAGTAATTGTGTGCTGATGCAGTTTTCCAATAGACTTTTGCTTCAGTTCATTAGCGTCAAGCCGAGAATTCCTGTGTAATGATTAAAACTACGAAGATTCCGGACAACTCAACGGCAAAACGTAAGTAATATTATGGTCCAAAAGAAAAATTCTTTACTAATGGATGTGTTTGATGGTTGGCATTCCGACTTTAATTAATCGTACCTAGTTACCCATATCAGTGAATTCATAAAAGAAATCAGCATAGGTTAATAACTGAGGAAGCTAATGACAAAGAATTCTCTGGAGCACGCGATACCCCAAGGCGAAATTATGCATTTCCATATAAAACCTATTTACATCGTTATCTAGTGACCTGAAAAATCTCACTAACCGCTACGACGTTTTCGACAAGTCTTAAGTATTAAATTTTTACCCTGCTTTGCCAACCTTCGAATTCTACTAGCAAGTGTTTGTCAAACACCAAGAGAGTTATAAGTTCTAGTATCCTTCCAACCAGCTACATCGAACAGTACCATATTTCACCAATATCACTTAAGTTCGTTGAGTAAAGGGACTCCAAGGCTGACTACATTCTATCAGTATTATGGGAATGTTGACGTTTGCAACGCCTTCTAATCACTTGTTAAAATTTGAAAAAATAAGCTAAGTAAGTGCCGTTAACAGTTGTTGAACGGCTGCTGAAATGAAGCGGCGCACTTCGCCTAGCGTTCTGAATAGCAATTTTTATATAAATCTAGGGCGAAGGTGATGCCTACCTCATAATACAATCTTCAGTCGTTAAGTAATCTAATAATGTACAAACCTTGAACCACAACTGAGCAACAATCAACACATGAAAACGCCCTTTCGTTAATGTGTTCGATATTCCAAAGCGCACCTCACAAATAATAAGTCATTACTTGTCTCTTGTCACTTGGGTGTCGTAAACATGCAAGTTATAAAGAAATTGCTGCTTTGAAACTTACAGCTTCTACCTGGCAGCTATTTTGCTTCTACCAAATTACAGTGCCTTACATACTCTGTAGGAAATTACAGCCTCCCCAGAGATAGTTTATTTCATGAAGTAGACTTATCCAAATATCGGGATTAGTCAATTATTTACCTAAACCTCTGCCTCGAAGTCTACAGTCCAGCTAATACATTATTCATTCTTGCCGATGGGCTCTCGTTACAACGCCACAAATTACTTCACATGGCTATAGAAAATGGGTCTAAAGGCGATGATGTCGCCGTAATAAAACGTTTGTCGACGGCATCGTAATCAAATGCTATCGCCTCGACCAAAGATACATTTAAGTCACATTAGGAAAAGTGAACTAGCTAGAAATATTTAAAACACTAAAATGGTACAACTGAGTCAGCCACGAAATGATGCATTCTACAATAGATGTGGAAGAATTAAGATTAAATTTCCATAACAAAGACGGTAATTCAGTCACCGAGCTATCATCTGTTGAGTTACAACTCTTCAGAGAAAGAACTTTCTACGAATGGTTTAAAAATACACAGGGAATTATTCAAACTGAGGTTGAAAAATCACCAGGCCGAAACGTCGGTTCTCTTGTCTTCCTTAAGGAGTATTCCGCTTACGTGGCAGAGCCTTTCACCATAGTGTACACATCGTACCTGAGACAAAACACAATATAGCTGAAAACTGGAAGTGTTCAAGCGTCACAACAATGCTGTGGACAAACCTAGTAATATTGGACTATATTGCAGGTATGTCGAATGCGTTATAAAGTTTACTGTGGTTGATTTTGGGAGGCGTGTTAACTCAGGAAGATTCTCATGAACCACTTCAGGTTGAAGATCACAGTTCAAGGATCATCTTATAGGCGATAGATGGTATCGTGTAGGTTGCCTTTTCATTTATACGACTTCGGATAACGAACTGTGGCTTGTCCATCCCCAGTAGTGTTAAAAAGTATATTTTTTGTGGAAATTCGCTTTGGAATTGACATATATTTTAGAAATTAGGCGATCACTGGATTTTACTTCTGATTCTGTATTTTTGATCGTAAATACTTTTGTTATCTCCGTTTTACTTGGGGGACTTTACAAGCACCTTATGCTTCAGAATCGATCGCTATCTTTGTCTTGAATTAGTTATAATGCGGAAAAAGCAACTCGCAATGGCAATATCAAGATCGTCGAAAATCGAGCAAATTCACTCACGTATCTTATATGTCAGGTTAAATGACACAATTATTGCACCTGACAAGAGACAGCGCCTTCGGCGATTCTGTGAAATCCAGCATCCGCATGGGTGTATTTTATCGCACCCACCTGAGCCGCTGTTTGGATTGGCGGCCGAATCTGTAGGAGTAGTAACCACTAGTCCGAGAAGGTGCGCGAAATGAAGCGCGGATATCAGAAGGCAATTGGAGTCGGACACAGCGTACTGTGTTCGGTGGGTCACAAACTGGTGCGTACGGATGAAGCGAGGAGAGAGCACGTCAGTGTCGGATCTCACCGTGAACATGAGTGATGAGCCGGACGTAGTAAAAATGGCCATAGGATCGGCGTTAAAACAAAATCCAATAAGGTGCGATTATGTAACAAATTTGTACAAAAGCTATGAAATCACTTTTGGGTTACTACGCAGCTCCGCTCCTAGAAAGCTGAACCAGGATGCCTTTGAGATCAAAAATAGTTGTGGATTGTAGTTCGTAAAAGGTATTCGTAAGCAAAGCTGTATCAGTTCGGGTTTGGAAATAGATGTAGCCGACAGTTAGGATCCACTGTGTCGTTTGGTATTTATAATTTATTGTTTACAGGATAGGGTGCCTTTCAGTGGGGGCCGTTGGAGCGACTTGTCGGACTACAAAATACTGGTCAGCCCAAAAGAAGGACGACAGGACCTCAACCTCCGCTGCTGCCAAACGCTGCGCTTGTAAGTGATTTCTCCTCACGCCGCACCCCGCCGCGCGCCAATACGATCCTCGTATCACTGAGAAGCCACCGTCGTCCTACGAACAAACGACCACCGTCCCACGAAGAAGAGACCCTCGTCCAGCGGAGAAACGACCAGCGTTCGCCTCATGACCTTCGGTGACTGCGTCCATCCTTGAAAACCTTGCTCGTGTGGGCCAGTCGATCGAAGCGGAGGGCTGGGGCATTTCGAGACAAGAGAATAGAAAAACGGGTGCAGAAAACGACAGAAATAACTAAAGTACCTTTTGCAGGTTTAGACATTTTGACTTTTCATTATATAATAAGGTTTTATAGAAGTTTTTAATTTTTTGTTTTCAAAACTTTAAGCGGCCAAAATCGGGCAAATGTATACAATATCTGCAAACCTAAACGTTTTAACACTGTACATATTCGGAAAACGAACGGTCTTAGGCACCCGCCGACCAAGGCCATTGGTCGTGGGAGGCGACTGGCTAGATTCGCGGGATTTCGGGACAGCTGATGCTTGTAGACCGGGATCGCGTTCTGGCTGAACTACACTAGGATACTGAAAGTTAATGCGATGAGTTGTGACGTCGCACGAAGCACTACCAGATGATGTAGGCTGGGTCGTTTCTTCCATGAAGGCAGGCTTTAGACGGTCGATGGTGACGAGTGCGCTTCGGCCACCGTGGTCATTATTGCACTTCTTATTCGCGCGGTGTAGCACTTTAAAAGGTCCTATGTAAGGCGACTGAAGGGGCTGTCTAACACTGTCTGCGCGAAAAAGGACGTGTGAACATGTGGACAGCTTCTCGGGCATGTACACTGGTGTCTTCTGCGATTGAGTTGCCGGTGGACTTAGCTTATGCATTTGTTGAGCCAATCGATTGGTGTAATTTCCATAGTCAAAAGTGGAAGTAAAGGGGTCTGGTGCTGCCAGATGTCCGGGCAACCGCAGCGTGCAACCGTAGACTAGCTGCGCTGGTGTTGCGTAGAAATAGGTTTTCACCGTGTTCGTTAGCCTAGAAGGACGAGGGAAAGTGTTTTAGACCATGAAGAATCTGCGTGAGCATGTAGCGCTGCCTTCAACTGATGGTGAAAACGCTCCACCATACCGATAGCGGCCGGATGATACGCCGTCGTCTGGACGCGGCGCAGTCTAATTCCTTAAGCAGGGAAGCAAACGTGGACGAAAAATGTGACCCACTACCAGTGATCACTATGGCAGCGTAGCCATGCTATGCAACCCAGTGTTCTAAAAACATTTCCGCGACTGTTTCTGAAGAGCAATTTTGGATAGTGACGGCCACTGGCCACCTAGTAAATCGATCGATACAGCGCAGTAGATACACAGAGCCTTTCGAAGGCAGCAGAGGACCTACGAGGTCGAGGTGCGTTTAATGCTAACGTGAGTCTGGCGTTGGAAACGTGCCTACTGGGCTTTTCGTGCGCTTGTGTACCTTCCCGCGTCGACACGGAAGGCAGACAGCTGTCCAAGTACGGATGTTCCGATTGACTTTGCGCCGCACGGATCTTGCGGTTACAAGTTGAACCGATGCACGAAAGCCCGGGTGAGACAAGCCATGCAACGTGTCGAACGCAACCTGTCGAAACTCGCATAGGACGACCGGGCGCGGTGTGTCCAGAGAGAAATCGCAAGGTATACTTCCGTCTAAGAAGGTCAGTGGAACGGATCGTATGTTCAGTGAGGGAGACCTGCGTACTAGATCAACCTCAGAATCGTTGAGTTGCGCTGTAGCCATAGTCGCCATATTGATAGTAGTGCCGGGGTCAGCGGAGATAGCTTGGATTAGGGAAAGTGCATTGACGACGGCGTTATGCACACCTGAGATATGTCATATATCGGTCGTAAACTGAGCGATATAGTCAAGGTGGCGCGACTCTCTAAAAGAGCGTCTGTCGGTAGTCGAGTCGAGCACGTAAGTCAGTGGGTTGTGGTCGGTGAAGACGGCAACGTAGCGGCATACTAAGAAGTGTCGAAAGTGACGTATCGCTAGATTTATGGTTGGTAGCACTCTACCGAACGTGTGGTAGAGACATTCGGTAGGTTGTAGGCGTTTAGAGAATAATGCTAAGGGCTGCGACGTACCGGTTACTCGTAGCTGCAAAACAGAGCCGACTGCCATGTCCGAGGTGTCAGTACTGAGGGACAGTTTGGCTGCCCGCTCGTGATGCGCCATAGAAGCTATGTTGACGATAGTCTATTTCAGCGACCTGAAAGCAGCGCATGCTGCGGCAGGAAATTCGAATTCCTTGAATTTCCCTCGGAGAAGGTCCGTGTGTAGTTGCACCAGTGACGCGCCGTTTGGTATGGAACGTCGGTAACAGTTGACAAGCCCATCAGAAAGCCTAAACTGTTCGAATGAATGAGGCTCGGGGTAGTCGACGATGGCTCGAATTTTATCTTGCAGTGGCACGACGCCTGCTGAAGTGACCGAGTGGACAACAAACGAAAGCTTTTCTGCGCTGAACGTCACCCCTTGTTGTGATAAAATATCCAGAAGTGTTCGTACGTAGTGCAGGTGTTCTCGTGAACAGCTCGCGATTACAATGTCGTCGAGTTAAGCGTAAGCAAAGTCCAAGCCGCGACAACCTTGATCGATGAAGCGCCGAAATGTTTGCGCGGCATTCTTTAGACCAAGTAGCATGCACAGGAATTCGAACAAACAAAATGGAGTTGTCACGGCAGTCTTAGCTTTGTCCGCTACGGCTACCGGAATTTGATCGGATGCGCATACCAAATCGAATTTTCTGAAGGTACTTTTACCCGCCGGGCTGGCGGTGAGATCCACAATGTATGGGATCGGATAGCAATCGGGCGTGGTAACCGTATTCAAGCTTTGATAGTCGCCGCAAGAAAGCCAGTCCCCCATGACCTTCTTGGGACCATGTGAAGAGGCGACGCTCATGGGCTGTAGGACGATCTGACGATACCTAGCTAAAGTATGTGGTCAAATTCAGCTCGTGCTGCACGTAGTTTTTCTATAGCGTCCGTCTTGGTCTTGCCCTAACTGGTTGAGCGAGCGTGACAATGTGGTGAGCCACCACTGTCGTGACCGGCAGCCGCTCTGCAGCTGTTCGTACCAGTCACGGGTATGCTAACAGTTGGTTCTCATACTCTGAAGGTATGTCGGCGATCCGGAAAACGGGACTGATTATCGGGGCGTCCGTAAGAAAGCATTCAACCCCCAGTTTAGTACGGTCGTCTAAACGTCTGGGGTGACCAGCATTAACAAGCAACTCAAAAGATCGCCAGAATTCGATACCAATAATTGCGAAGGGTACAGACGCAACCAACGGACATAGACTAGTCCAGCCACATCGGCAGTTTGAAACAAAACCCCTCTGCGGCTAGTCCCATGACCACGAGGCGCCCAAGAGGCAAATGCATGTTTGCACAAGCGCTGGCAATTGGAGGAATTGCTAGGACCCTCTACAAGGCCCCTCCCGGAGGCGAAAATGTTTGCTTACATAAGACGGCGCCAGAAGTATCAGGTAATCTGACGGCGATCAATCACCAGTACTGTTGACGGCGTGCTTCACTTCCGTAGTTGTAAATAACCAGGAGTCTGAACTGACATTGACATGCACCGCCCTTTCGTAACTCGAACGTTTGTAATGCGGTGTAGAGAAGCGGTGTCAACCACTTCCCAAGCTTCACGGTACCAAGCCCGGCGGGCCTGACGAACTTAATCCACCGATTCTCAAGTTCACATCGGCAGTGACTCACTGGTTCAACAGGTCGCTGTCAGAAGGTTCTTTGGATAGTACTTGTAAATTCATTCCTCAATCATTATACACATTATCTGCAGCTGGAAAACACCGCAGCTATTGTGCCGCAATACAAAACACAATAAGAGGAAAAAACAGTGGCATGCC
This sequence comes from Dicrocoelium dendriticum, assembly GCA_944474145.2. Classification (NCBI taxonomy): domain Eukaryota; kingdom Metazoa; phylum Platyhelminthes; class Trematoda; order Plagiorchiida; family Dicrocoeliidae; genus Dicrocoelium; species Dicrocoelium dendriticum. Next base: position 44,290,926 of record OX104059.1, on the reverse strand, counting down.
GGCCGAGTCCCCAGTAACGGATGGATATCGTTCTGGAGAGCTAACGACCGGCTATCGTGCCGCAAAAAATTATGGTATGCCTAACGGGTGAGATCGTGGTTGAAGGGGATGCTAAGCAGGAGGGGGTGGACAAAGGAACTAACAACACAAACGTCATTACGCCGGCTCTTAGCCATATCAACAAGTGTGTCCAAACAAACTTGTTCATCGTCCTTAGGACACCAGCCAGGCAGTCGGGATGCACCAAGCGACGTCAACTACAAACTGAGGTTTTTCATTGCTCTCGAACGAGTCGTCGCTTGGCCTCGCCTCCTTCTCTACCATCCGCACCCCCGGCGCGCAAACAGTACACGCCGCGCGTGTCGGTGTGCATACGCAACACGCGGCCCACCCATCGGATCCTGATACATGATATACTGGTGCTGAGTGGTTCACTCACTATCCCTGCACCAAATACGCGACGCCGAACACGCACATTGCTCACACGGTGGTTCCACTAGACCTGAGCTAACCTGCGATGACAGCGATGTTCGAATGTGGCGAACCTCTTTGTCTGTTGACCTCATGAGCCAGGTTTCACAACCACATAGGAGAGTTGAATGGATGGCTGCGTTATAAACTCTGTCCTTCAAAGCGAGGGTAACGTCGTGTCTGTGCCACAGGTGGCGGAGATTGGCAAAATCACCTCGAGCATTTGCTATACGGTTCGTAACACCATCTTCGATCTTACGGGAGCTAATATAGCTGCCCAGGTATTTAGATTTCTGAACGACTTATAGCTGATAACCACAAACCGTTAGCGCAGGAGTGGGTCCCTGCCAATCTTGGAAAGTTACCTTGTATTTCAATGGGGCAAAGCATAGCCCAAAACGATACACAGCCGGTGCTGATCGATCCAGGGCTGGTTGACATGTTTACGAGCTGTCACAGATTAGGATAATATCGTCCGCGTACTCAAAGTCAAAAAGTCGCTCACCAGGAATTAGCTCCCCACCTTCTAGTTCGTATCCGGCGAATGCTGCTTCCATGATTTTGTTAACTGAGATATTAAATAGGAAAGGTGGCAGCGACAAGATTGTCTCACAGGGCTGGTGATACTGAAAGTTGGCGACACTTTGCCACAAACTCTCACTCTGTCCGAAATATGCGATTACAGCTCTTTGATAATGCTTGCGTGTTTATCAGGCACACTTTTTCTCAGCAGACAGTCCCAAAGGGCACATCGATCGAATGAGTCGAATGCACCTTTTATGTCAAGAAACATGACAACGATGGGTCGCCAACAAAATTGACGGTGCTCCAACAATTGACGCAAGGTGAATATGTGGTCGATACATCCCCAACCTCGACGAAACCCGGCTTGCTCTTCACGAACCTGGCTTTCACGGGTGCCAGTCACTGTGGAAAATGACAGTGGCAAGCAATTTAGAGGCAATTGTGAGCAGACTGATCCCACTATGATTGCCGCATTCCGCAAGGGCGCTTCCCTTGAAAATTATGACCATGACAGTGCGGCTCCAGTCTGTCGGGACAGTAACCTGCTCCTAAAGTTTCACTAGCAATTCGAGTAAATGCTGTACTATAGTAGGTCCCCTGAATTTGAAGAGGGCCGGAGGAATTCTATCTGCCACCGCGGCCTTATGCCATTTCAACCGCCTGATATCATGTCCGACTTCTGCTCCTGAGGGCTGATCCGAGGAGACGGCCCAGAGAGAAGGGCGCTCAATGCCCGAAAAAGAAAGCGGTAAGTCAGGTTGGTTAAATTGTCTTGCAAAGTGTTTGGCCCAACGCTGCAAGTGATTTGACAGGCTGTGGATCAGCTGCCTACTCTCGTCGTGTATGGTCTCGCAAACATCAGGTCTCCTACCGCCTGTTGACCGTATTAGAAGGAATAACTTACGATGATTACCAACGGTAGCAGCTCTTGTCATCTACGAGGCACGATGAGACTTTTAGGCTCCGCGCTCTGTCTTCAGGTTAGTACGCAGTTTCGCCACGGGATTTTTGCGATCCTTATTGTATTCTGTTCTAGCCAGAATATGTCGGCGAGCATCCATAAGTTTCAAAGACTTTTTAGAGACCCAAATTTTTGGTTGGCAATTTGATTTGTCACAGGAAGAACTGCCTGCTAATAGTAACGTTTGGCGAATATGCGACAAGTGATCTTCAACGGGGTTCAGTGGGCGCTTACTCATTCCGGATGTCAGCGCACTTTGCTACACATTCAGAACACCTAACTTCGCCGGCTGGTTGGTTTCAATACCTTCACATCGAAATTGCGGACGTTAACCGAAACGCACCCGGAGGTCGGCGCAGACAAGCGCGTGGTCCGAGTCCAAGCTCGTGCTCCAAATAGAGTGACAGTTTTGTACACAGCCCCTCCAGCTGTAACTGATCGCAATATGATCGATTTGCGTCCATGGCTGACCAGGGACTGGAGGGCGCCAAGTCACGCTGCTGCGGGTGCTATTCCGAAAAATCGTGCTCGTGCGAAAGAGACGAGCTTCTTCATGCAGCTGTAGCAGTCACTCACCGTTTTCATTTCGGGTGCTTGCACGATGTTGGCCGCCCAGATGAAGCTCATCGGAGGACAATTTTCAGACTTAGACGTTTAGATCACCAGCCAACACCACAGTATACGTGCTTCCTCCGTAACAAAGGAGATCGTGAAGTTGCTGATAGAAATTATCTTTCACCGAATTAGTGCTACAGTTTGTATGGGCGTAGGCAGCAATGACAAACAAGCCCCGTTTGTTCCCGCGCGACATTCGTTGCATGGAACGAACCAGCCAATCTAACGGTGCACATCCGACTATTGACTGGGATCCAATCCATCAGTGCAGATTCAAACAGCGAACTCAAGACAATGCGGATGGCAGCCGGACTTGCATTTGGAGCTGCATCAACGCCAGACTGGTGCAATGAGAATGTGTCGCCAGTGTTGTATTGGGGGATTGCAGAATAAGCACGGAACTCGAAACTTGCAGGCGGGTTTCTGCCAAACAGCATATATCGATCGACAGGGTCTCTAGTGTGCCGGCAAGTGCCGCCTGTTTGCCAATCGGTACCAAAGCGTACACGTTGACGCATGCCAATGTTAACGAGACGCGAGGATTCCAAAGGAAAACGGATGAACTGACGTTGTCCGCTTGGTTGAACATGGACCTGTCGATTGGATTGGAACGATACCCTGCGATTGTGGGTGAGTTGAAATTAGAAGACAAACGACTATTGAAGCAAGGTGAAGAAGGGCCAAGCATTGGGGGATTGCAAATAGAAGATAAAAGTAAAGTTGGAACGGGACGATAATGATGCAAAAACGCAAAACGGGGGATAAGAAGACTGGAAGGTCTGAACGGTAGCATCCATTACTCTATCCACCCTGCTAGATGCAGCAGATACGGCGACGTTGCTTATCCTATGCGACGGCCAGATAATCAAGAAATCATTAGAAGAAAGGTTTATTTTATTGCGTGGGAAAAATACTATAACGTTGCCCAGGCCTAGATTTGAGAACGATTAGTGTTCTCAACCAAAACCTTTGGTTCAAAAACCTTATCGCAAGGCAGTGGGGTTTTGGCACTTGACTACAGAGAGCCCGTTTTATGGAGTAAGGAGCCACCCTCACTCCAGCCCCCAACCTGGAGGGCCAGGAGACTGAGATTGTCTGGCCTCTAACCATTGCCCAATCTGGTATAAGTGGCTCTGAAGGTGCAAAAATGCACCACACAGCATAGCTCAGTGGATCACTGAGGCACACAAAGAATCGCACCACGTTAAGGTCCAGTGTGGTCGCTCAGTGGTAAAATCGATTCCGAATGGCAATGACCCCAATAAAGTGGACAGTTACAAACCAGCTTTTCTAACACATATTCTGGTCAGTGTTGCGTGATAAGATCGTTAAGAAGCACCCATTAAATGCTCCAATCAAAGAATCTAATGACGCCCGCACAGCATGGTTTATGCTAGGCCACTTATGCATTACCAACCATCCGGGAAATAGGCATGAATCGTTAAAGGCTCTAAACTAGGAGAAGTCTGTCGACGTAATCTACATCGATCTCTGCAAGGCGTTCTACAATGAAAACCACATGGTTCTCTTCCACTAGTGGACCGTGTGCTTGTTTGTGGATCACTGCACCAGTGGAAATGAGGCTTAATCCTGAACCGAAAGGGAATGGTCAAGGTCGACGACCATTCAACTGACTGGTATAGCGGTATAGGCTAAGGCACGGTGCTCAGTTCTACACTGCTCCTAACCCAAATCAAGTATCTTTCTCAGTTTCCACGGTCAAGATGTACACTGTTTTTGGGTGACCTGAGAACAGTGACTGCCACCAAAGAAGACGGTGGCCTACTTCGTAAGACCATGACCAAATCAGGCTGCTGTATTGGTGCCTACAGGTGAAGTAAGTATAGAAAGGTTTGAGACCAACTGGTTCAATCCGGTTACCGGTATCTGATCCACTCAATGAAAGCCAGGAAATTACTGTCAAAAGCACTTAGACTAGCTAGAAACAATGAGGAAAACGAGTTGCTTATGCTCTCGCGGCCCGACACATGCGAGGGGATTGCTTTTATAGACAAAGCCTTATACCACCAGAACAATATTCATTACTTGATGATATAACAAACTTCGTGTAAATCTTAAGTAAAAGGGATAAAACCACTATGAGTGAAAACGTCATGTCTAAATCTCTCAGAAAGAGGAGACAGAAAGGACTGATCCATTTCGTGACATTCGGAAAAATGCTTTCAGTTTGCGCCATTATTGCCAGTTTATATAAATTGTCCCAAATACAGAAGAAGGCGCTCCTTTACGACCCATACTAGGTATGAGTAACTCCCCGTATCTTTCGTTATCATAACCGTTGGCCTATTTATTGGAATCAACAATAAGGGAGCTAGCGACTCATAGTTTGAGTGCGACGTCCGAGTTCCTTGACAGCATTAGGAAGCAAAATGTGAATTATAAGCATTTACTTTCGCTCGATGTGACGCCGTCGTTTATGAGTATTCGCCTTAAAAATAAGCTTGAGTACCTAGTCGAATACATCAAGCGCACAGGTAAACGAATTGGCTTATGGGTGGAAGAACTTATGACGCTGTTTCATCAGTGTATCCACAGCGTCCAGTTTCGCTTTGCCGGACGGCTATACCTACAAAGACTAGCAAGGTGGGGGGTGAAAATTGGGTCTTTTGTTCGCTGATTTATTTATGGCTAAACTAGAGAAGGGTCCGCTGGGTGAAATAATTGATCGGAATTACTCTATAAACGCTATGTCCATGACGGGCTGTGCAGGGTTGACTGCTCGTGGACCAGGTTGACCAGTTAAGGGGATTCAAGCGGACACACAGGAACATTTGATTTGGCGTTCAATCAGAGTCAAACAAAGGTATAGCTTTCCTAGACGTACAAACGTCACGTTAACTAGATGGTTGGTTGCAGCGTAGAGTTCACAGGAAAACGACATGAACGGGTCAAAACATGCACTGTGATAACTTCGTGTCAGTTCGATAAATACGGAACCTAATCTGGTATCTTGTCGGAAGAGCGGTGGAAATAGGTTATGATGACAAAATTAGAGCAGAGCGCGTTATAAGGCGAGAAGTGCTCAATAATAACGACTTTCGCGAAGTCTTCAGTGATAGGAATATGCGAAATGACGGTGCGGTCGCAGAAGCACCCACAGTAAGCAAATGCTTGTCTACTTCTCGTCGCCATTCAAATGAGAAAATAATTCCGAATACCTTAGCAAACGATTAAAAGCAGCTGTTATGAACACCTACGAGGCCGCACAATCACGCATTGTCTTCACTTCTAAGCCCATGCTAACCCTCCTGTCTGTGGTGGTCATCTCTTTTAGTGTAGATCAAGTAATCTGTTACCATGGGACAGGCTACTTAGGTCACACAACCATAAGTTGGTCTGAACGGTGCCCCGATCATCACCCAGCATTGACTGAACTCACGATGGAACAAGACGTGCACCACTCTAGTAACTGCGCACCAAGTCGTTACCAAGAAAGCCTATAGCCCAATCTACTATGGTTGGGGAGTCCACTCTAAGCATTTCAGATGCAGAATTCTTGTATTGGCGGCAAATGTCGTGATTTGTCCCACTAAACCTCATTTTCTGCGTATAAAATATATGTCAAGACTTTGTCTTTTCCATGGCTCGTTGTCACAAGGGCAGCTGTCGTATGAGCAAATCGTACCCATTGTGGAGGTTTCGACACCTTAATTTCTAGCTACTCAGTTTACCCCTTGGTAGCATAATCATTTAAAGTGTTATATTTGGCCTGACGATGAATCACCGAAAAAGAGCTTTTTTGCTAGACCGCTTTGTCATGAATGAAGCAAGATGGCTTCAACATTTGAAATCACTATGTGTTATGGGGACCGGACTCCTCCACAAGACCTCAGGAGGAACTACGTTTCGAGCGGCCACATACAGAAGAAACATTTCCGGCTAAGCCTCATCAGTTAGCGACATTTGACATTTTGCAAATTCGCTCCCTTTCAATTATGATCATTAATTCACCGTTTATGGCCCAAGAATCAAGTTGCTTAATAAGGCCTTGCTTACTATGCTACGTTGGAATTTTAGTTCCCCAATCGTTGCATATAAACAAGACTGGATTAAGCCTTAATTGCTCGGTCTGGCGAGTAAATTCCCCAGGACTGAGGTCTGTCTACTGTTCTCATCTCTTGGAGTCGGAGGCACGTGTGAATTATGTGCTCACTTCAGGAGAACGTTACAGTGGTGCATGTAGGATCTTTTTGTACCGAAGTTGCCCGGTTACGCGAAATCGAATTATGGCAGCTAATTTTCGTGCGGGATAATATTCTATCTCACGCTTGTTGATCCCTCTAGGTTAGTCGTACCGATCCATATTACACACGGTGTAACCAATAACACCGTTATAACAAAATAGCGAAGGCATGTTCTGAACCATGCATATTGCGTACAAAGATATAAAGGCGATATTTCATCTGCAGCTCACTTTATTGCCACGCTGATGGGGAAACTCTGCAGTGCTTTCATTTAATCATGTCCTCCAGTTATTCACATTTGTTCGACAATATCGCTAGCCGTATCTCGTAGTTCCTCTATGATCCCAGCGCTTACATCACCTTCAATTCTTGTTATGGACGGTACGAGGACCTTGTTGCTGTTACATTGCCTTGCCAAGATGGCGTGCACAAACTTGTCACAGTTTAGCACAAACGGTATACCAACCTACCCTTGCCAAAGAACTCCCGAGACCTTACCTTAAACGAGGTCGTCTGCACTCTGTCGCAGATTTTTGGAGAACAGTCCTCACTGTCCAGCACACGGTTCCAATGCCTCTAGCTGGTGGTAGGTGATGCCACGTCGTCGGCAATGGGTTGTGCGAACGGTTACCATTTAGCTCCCGCATAGGAAACCAGTTCAACTGATGGTTTCCATTTCTGGCCTCCAAGCCGCCCATGATGTGGACATCCGAACTCGCTTGTTGTCCATGCTGTATCAGAATAGCACGATCACACTACAGAAGCTTGTTGAGGAGTGTCACGCTCTGATCAATTCGAAACGTTACTCCTGGCTGCTCCGGAACGATTCCACACCTGGTCTCGTTCAAGCAGCCGCCGCACCCAAACCTGGGTCTTCAAAGTAACCCACCCAACTCAGAGCGAAGTCCCCACCCTAAACTACACTCTTACACTTACCCTTTGAAACTCCTTGTCCATGCGTCGCACAGTCTAATTTATTGCTGCTCAACGACGGGGTTCTTGAGCCGTATTCGTGAGCGCTTAGGACTCAGCAAACCCAGGGTAGTTCTCCGTCGTCGACCCATGATAGCTTTAGGGTAAGTTCCCCCTTGAGGTGTTTGAAGTAAGTGTAACCAGATAATTTAATAGGCTCTTTCCAATCTTTCGTCCGGCTTCCTTTCCCGTTCCGACTTCAACATTGCTACTTTCCGAGTATCAACAAATCCTTTCGCTTGGTCGTTAGATTGTAGATGATATGGCTCTGTTTTCGCACTTTCGATTCTGTTTGGTTCGCAAAATTCAGAGAACTGCTAGGACGTGAACTGTGGTCTTTATTCGAAATCATCGTTTCTGACCTGCTGTGATGACTGAAGACATGTCGCAACTCAGTGATTACGTCTTTTGCGGACGTGTTTCTCATCACCATAACTTTAAGCTACTTAGTGTAAGTGTCGACAATAATGGAGTAAGAAGCTCCATCCAGTGGTCCTCCAAAGTCCACATGTATCCGTGACTATGAAGATTCAGGTTTTAGCCAAGGTTTTGAGGTCGCTTGGACAGGCAAATTGAAAGTATTGCGACATTTAGAAAAAGATGGGCCAATGTCCACTATTTGTCAATCCATCATCGGCCGAATTTGTAGCTCGGCGCGAGTACCTTCATGCTGGCGATTAGTGGATGGTCCTTATGTAGTTGTCTTAGAACGCGTTACCGGAGTACTTTTGGAATTATAATGCAACATGAAGAAAGAAGAATCGATTCAATAGAAAACCTCACGCCAAGTGAAAAACTGAGCAAGAGATCATTTTGGGCACTTGCTCGGCCAGCCCTGTCATATATATGTTACTACTTCTTGGAGCAATGTGCCCTGTTATTTTTGGTTTACTGAACGGCCCTGGTATTTACCGGCAAGTTACCTACAGCATCACGTACCACGTAGCTGACATCTGTTTTGGCTGCCATTGTGGCAATAATTGCATCTTCGGGCTCCCGTCGGTGGTAATGACTACTCTGGATGGGACATCCTCTTGCCTAGTAGAATTAGTTGGAAAATATCGCATGTTGAATTCGTATCACAGGAGCAAAGTCGCCCAACGCTTAAGTCGACTAGACGTGTACGCCGGTTTACGTTTTTTGGATCCAAAGATTGTAAGAAGCGGTTTGTGATCGGTTGCTAGTGTGAAGCACCGGCGGTAAATCATCTTGCGAAATTTCTGAACAGTGAAGACGATAACCACTGCTTTGTTAGCCGTTTGACTATAGTTTTTTCCAGATGCCGACAGGGCTCGTGCACCATGCGCCACAGCCTTTTCTGAACCGTCCGGAAATCAATTCGAAATGACTGTACCAATGTCACTGCTGGAAGCGTCGGTGGATACATTAATCCCCAGATTCGGATTGTAGTGCTTAAGCAGCAGGTTTGACTTTAGCAGGATTCAAGTTCTCCTATGCTCGCTGGCACTGTCCAGACAAGGTTATTTTGTCCTCTCTTATCTGCAGTCGATTCACCGGGTGACGTAAATGATGCATACCCGGAAAAAATTCGCTATCCTGGCACAACATGCCAAGGAACGATCACAGTGTTGTGACGTCCAGTGGTGCAGGCAATCAGACTATCAACTGGATATTCTGGGGGTCAGGTCTTCGGTCGCTTTTGTCAACCACGAATCCCAGCAAATGATGTATTTCCAGAAAAATACATATTTGTCTGCGCGTAAAAGGAATTTCTACACATTGCTTTGCATCGTCACGTTATCTGGTAGTCGAAATAATTCCTCCTGTGTGGTACCTTTCATAATAATATCATTCAAAAGGCTACAGCTCCAAGTACTCCAGCCAGCATAGCATCCATGACTTGTAAAATATTACCGGTTCGGTTTTGACTCTAGATAGCAGACGATTGTATTGGCACAGATCACGATGAGTGTCGATCGTGATAATTTTTCTGTTTACTAGTTCAACTTACAAGTGTAAATAAGCATAAGCTTAATCTGGAGTAGCCAATATTTACCACCCTACAGCTTTGGGAATAGATTATCAGGTAGTGAAACTGGATATTGATGGGGTTGCAGTGCGTCATTCAGACAAGCTGAAAAATCTGCACTCAAACGAATAGAACCAATAGTCAATGGTGAAACTTTATTCGTTCGGTTAAGCCGGTCTGCGGTAATCGGCCAAACAGTTCTTCAACAAGTACTGTTGATGCAAACGGAATCGGGCGTTCTGGTGGAAACACTGGAGTTGCATCAGGTACCAGAGTAAGCTTTACCCGCATCTTGTTACAATGTCCAATTTCAGACTGGAAAACAATGGGATACCTTGCCAAAAGCTGTTCAGTAATATTTTGACTTGGATAAGTTGGTGCGGCCATATGATGCACCAGGACCTTTGTTCGCTAACACACGTCATTCAGTGATACAATGAGCAAATTCTATCGTCCAATCCAATCAGTCCCAAGAATAGTAATGTAGACATAAGTAACTAAGTAGATGTTTCCCCGAAGGTTCAGATCACTGAATTTCATTTCACATCTGAACACACCATCTAACTTCAGGGGGTTGTCGGATGCAATTTGGGCCGTCAGATTCGTACGTTTCGGGAGAGGTCTGCCAAGTTTCATCCATAACAATCGAGAAATGATGGTAATATCGGATGTATTGTCAAGTTTCAAGGTTATAGAGACATCATAAATTTTCAGGGTGAGATACTCTCGCCAGCTCGCGAATTCTGTGCGACTGATTGTGAGAATTAATTTTGTCCTTGCTCTCTGAAACGGTGTATTTTTGAGTTTGGAGTTCACCTACAACTTTGGGGTATACATATTTTTTGGACTGTAAGTTGTGCGTCAATGTGAATAGTTGTAACCCAATTGCTTGCTGAACAATTTCCTAACAAACTGTGAGGTGCTACGATAGAGAAAGGATAAATCATGCTGTCGTTTATCGTCAGCACACTCTTCACGTCGATCGCTCACTAACTTGCAAAAGAAACCATGACAAAAGTACTACAAAAACAACCGAACACTAGGAAACCTCAGGCTGGAGAACGTATAGGAACTCTTGGGTCTCTCCTTGACCACTTATTTAAACTTTGATGGGCACGTATACCAGCAACTGTAAGCAACGTTCCTCTCAGGATGTACTGCAGAAGTTGTGATGCAAAAACTGGAGTGCATCACAATACCGTTGATCAAACCGAAATTATGGATCCGGTCTGTGGACGACACGTTTGTTATCGTCAAACGTGATTCCATACAAAATACCCATAAGCTAACTAATAACACATTCCAAAATATCAACTTTACCATTGAACTCCAACTGCACAACCAGTTACCATTTTTAGCTGTAGTGCGTCACAGAAACACTGCCGGAAAGCTCCAAACATGTGTATGTTGAAAGAAGACCCACACAGATCAAATAGTAAACTACCACAGCAACCATCCACTGAACCACAACAAAAACGCGGCATTCAAAGCCTTTTTAGAAGGGCCAAAATACACTGCAGGACTATAGAATGGAGAAAGCAGGAAAAGGATCATATATACCGGGTATTGCAAAACTACTGGCCTCCAATAAAATTCAGCAGAAGAAGCCTAAAGTAAAGAGCGCCTCAACAACAGTGATATCGTATCCACTTATTGTCTTTTGGTCAAACGCGTATTGTGGTAACGCTTTTAGGTTGCGGAGTTCCTGGATTAATAACCCGTCATTCTTGGATGCCAAAAGGGATTGAAAACGTATATTCCCATAAACGTATTTTGGGGCTCCCAGATGTTGTACACGAGGTGGTCTAGAGTCAGCCGGCAATTCAAAAACAATTTTGGTCGATGTTGAAGTGTTTGAGGTGTTTGAAAGAATAATCGATGCAGTCGGTTATATTATCAGCTAACCGGAAGGTTGTGTAGTAAAATGTAAAAGGTACACTACAGTGGAAACATGTTGGTAAACGGGTATCGCTTCCTCAGGTCAAGTACTTGTCTGAAATAACATCGAGCTTGCTACAATCACATGGAATATTGTTATCCCACAAACCAACTGTTAATTTGAGAGGATTGTTTTCAAAGCCGATAGACACAGTCGAACAAGACAATCCGAATGCTCTCATGTACAAAATAAACTACAAAGAATGTGACAAACACTATATCGGGCAAACTAGAAAGCAATTTTCAACACCGACCTAAAGAAAGTAAGGAACTTAGCGCGTGGAAATTCGAGGAAAGCTTGAGTGCTCTTAGAAGCATGGTATTTTGCAGACAGGCGAGTTGAAATAGACGGTATATATGCTGCACTGCAGATGGAAGATCACCGAATGAGTTGACTGCATTTAACGAAACAGAACGCCGGACAAGTGCGTAAAACAACGACGTCAACCGAAGGGGCACGCGCGCTATACAACGAGGTATGAATCAGACATTGATTTCGATGGTCATGTGCCCGTCGAATAATCCAAACTCGGATTGACGGCTAGAAGATCGATCACGCACAACCAATGGCGCTTCGTACCGCACTGCTCAGCTACATAAACGTGCACTGACGATTGCACTTAGCGTGGTGAAGAAACGTTTGCAGCCAAACTGCCGAGCTAAGCGAACTCAGACCACCAACTGAACAACCTGAGCTATCAACATTTGCTTCCATATCACATTGCTAGTACTCGTAAGTAAAAAATCGCAAATGCCATCCGCCACAATCCTAGCATGCGGTCGGGGGTTTCTGGTTGGATACCCTTCAGCTCACACTTCTATTATGAACGATTTTGCGGTACGGTTGCGGTTCACTCTTTTGGTCAGCATCTTCTAACATTGTGATATCATGCTTTCCTTTAATCAGTCTCTGACATTCAGCCGCAATCTCCTGTAATGTCAAATGGGGTTTCTGTTCCAATTTGTGAAGGATGCGCGTACACACATCAGCATGGGCACGAGAATGAAGACTGCAAACAAATGAGGATTTGAACTGATCAGGCGTCATCGAACTCAGCTTGAAACTTTCACACTCTGTTCACAATTCCAGCATTTCTACAACATCATGGATGTCATGGTTGACCAACTTTAAACAACTACAAGGAATTTTTACGGTTTAAGAAGTAATGCTTTACATTTCACCTTTGGTAGTTTTGCAGATTTCGAAAAATAAAAAAGCAACCAGTTATTTATGTTCAAACGGGGACTTATTGTTTGTTTCGCTGTAGTCGCGTAAACCGCGTAGTTTCACAGCACAAACAGGTAAAAGTAAAAAATCCGAGGTATATTCCAGGAGTGGGATTGAGATATAGTACTGTGTAGCAAAGTGTAGGTGAGTGAGTTATTCAAACGTCTTTTAAATATACATTGTGATGGTGTAGAAATGACGGATTCTGGAAGAGCATTCGACGGGTGACATACACGGATGGAAAGGAAATTTCTGCGACAATGCAGGCGGCTGTGCTCTTGGCCAATTTTAATGAGTGACCTCTCAAGTTGGTACTACTGTCGAGTTGCAGTACTAAGCGGCACACGTGATGCGTATCCTTCAGAATTAAGTACTCCATTATCAAATCATCTCGTAAGCGGCGGTAACCTCCGATGAATACCCCAAATCGTTCCATCCTATCCTCTTATGGAAGATAGTGCCTTCCAATAGCGTACTTTGACGCTGCACGTTGGGTTGTTCCAATGCAATAAGGTCATGTTTTAGCCATGGGTGCCAGGATTGAATAGAGTATTCGACATAGGGACGGACATAAGCACTAAGCCTCCTTAGGGAAATGGAAATATCTGTTTTTCCGAAAGCCCGCCGTAACAGGCCCACATGTTAGTTACCAGTTTTGGAGGCCTTGGCGGATTCCCTGGAACAAGCCACATCATCCTGAACCAGCACGCCTAAACCACGTGCGGAGGCAGCTCGATGCAGCAAATGCTTTCCGAGTCTACAACAGTGGTTGTTTTGGTGTCGTATGGTGAGTACCTTGCATTTACTCACGACGAATTGCAGTGAATTTTGAGAGGACTATTGATATACCGTATGTAGAACACTCTGTAACAAGAGTTGGTCAGTATTCCTCTGAACGTTGCGCCAAATTTTTACCTCGGCACACAGCAGAATGTTAGTTGTAATTTCCTGTGTGGAGTCATTGATAAATACGAAAAACATTTGAGGACCTAGCACGGAGCCTTGAGGCCTGCTGTAGCTTGGAAAGGATTATCCGATGGTCTAGACGTTGGAGTGCTTTCGATAAATCCCGGTAGATCACATCAACATCCTCTTCAGCGTCAGCTGACTGGGTCCCACTACACTGTGCTGTTAGCAACTTCGACGTGCACGATCGATTTCGATGAAAGCCATGCTGCTCAAAAATTACAATGTTAGTTTTCCAAATAGCCCATCAACGCATCGGCTATCATGGATTCCAGCACCATGGGCAGTATAGGGACAATGAAAACTGCGCGGTAGTTTGAAGCCTAGATTCTGCTTCCAACTTTGTGAACTGGTGTTATTATGCTAAGCTTCCACATGGCAGGAACTTGGCTGTGGTCTAAGCGGCCCTGGAAGAACTGAGCAAGTGGCTCTGCCAGTTGACTTGCTGCTGTTCCCACTGTCTGGACGAATAGTATCCACACCCGGGGGATTCGTGCTTTCGTAGAGTGCTCATCTTCTGCAAGATGGCTTCGGTGGTAAAGGAGGTCGGAGTGAATCCCCGCGGCAAGGTGATAAAAGCTGGAGAAGCTACTGATTGTAATACCCACTAGAAGCTGGGGCATATGGCATTCGCAGCGCGTCTGCTGCCTCCGTAGCCTTTCGTGTTAGACCATCAGCCGTCGTGAGTGACGGAACTCCTTGCATCACCTTCAGTAGACCATTGACCTACTTATACAGACGTTTGTGGTTGGTGCTTAAGGTTTTGCCATTTTCTGCTGATACGCAGCTTTGTCCTCTCCAAGCAGTTGATTACAGTGGTTTCGTTGGGCTACGTACTTATCCCAGCTTCCAGGTGTTGAACAAAGAGCCTTGTTTACCGGAAATCATTGTCAATGTTCCACACTTTTGTTAAAGTGAAAGTAGCTTGGATTCCTTGGCAGCACAAAGTGGTTGTACCATTCATGCCCAACTGTATCGAGCTTCCGCAGCAGCAAACGAGCTTATCATACATCGTCTTGTGCCGCCAACCCAACACGGAAAACATCTTCGTATTTCTTAAATCAGGATTCAAAAGTTACTCAATTCGATTCATCAAGAACGAACGCAGTGATAGCTGATCTGGTTGCGTCCATTGAATTCCATGTGCTAACACCTTTGGACTCTGGTTGAAAGTTCAGCTTCTGTGCAAAGAACTCGAACAATTGCCTCTAAACTTTCTAGAATTGTGCTTCTTGTTGATGGAGAAGATTCTGCATCTGATCAAATGAAATAGCCATTGTTGTGCAACACCCGAGTCGCCAGAATCTGTTGCGCAGACTCCCTAACGGTTCCACCCCGCAAGGTAATAAGAACGCCAAATACCAACAAGACCGAGAATGGTAATGCGTTAAAACACAGCAATATAAACAGGATGAAGCTAAGCTACTAAACACATCATAGCCAACCACCATTTCGAAGCTGCTGATTACTCTCGATTAAAACTACTTGAACCGGTTCAGTACTGAGTTGGACTTTGTGTGGAACCTCATATACATTAGCATCCAACCTCTCATTGAGCGCGATCTGCTAAGGGTTGATCGATCCGCGATTAGCTATCCTCGTATCCCCAACACTACGGATGCAGTATTTAGCCTGTAGTTTTAGTGTTTCATAATTTTCTATTCCCCTTGGGTGGCTACGACTCGATAATCTGTCGTAACAATTAGTCGCCTGTTTATTACAAGCAAAACTGTGTTCATGTAGTGCAAACATTACAGCAGAGCAGTAATAAATAACAGGGTCATCTATTTCAGTACTAATAGAGTAGGTAACAATTGCGCCATCGAAACAACAAAGCGATCCAATAAGAAGTACTTTATTTTTTACAGCTTAGCCCTCTACATTAAATAAATTTGCTAAATTTAAAAATCATGCCTCTGTGGCTTTGACGAATCAAACTGAATTTACCTCTATCACATAAATTGTCCACAACCAAATGCACATCAATTGCTACTAGCCGGCTTTCCAACACCTTTCAAAGCACCTAAGTATCAAGTAAATGTGAGTAGGTGGGTAAATTAAACCTCATCCTTTGCCTACTATCCTTGACATCTTGTTTCGGGAATCCGCGATTATCCCGACATTCGCATTTATAGTAGAGGTGATGTGAACTTCACATCATAACTCCAGAAGATTTGGAATCCACGTCACTTTTGAATGAGGTTTTATTCTTGCTACTTTGCGCAAGTTCTGAAAAAGCAATAGCGCGAATAGTGAAACAACCATAATAAAACCTAAACATGAATGATTTGCATCATAAAGTTTTCGAATTTAAGAATTACCAATAGGTTGCTAGGTTATTCTGAGATGTCAAACATCAGAGAATATGACACCTGAGGCGTAAGGTTAACAGGCGTATCCTGTCCCATTCAGCATGACGCATTCAAAAGTATGCGATTAGCTAGAACCGGATGCGTCTGATAAAATGCAGGACGTTTTAACTTATCGCTTTACACTATACCTTATCTTTGCATTCAAACAAACTAGCCAATTTTTCAGCTTTCAGTTAGGTCTGTTGCTGCCCGGATTATTCTGTTATTAACGCAACTTTTCTTCAGTACCAGTAGAGCCTTACCACCATATTACATCACCCTCAGTAACTAGGTGGGTTCATTGCTGTATGTAACGGTACACGTGCTAAATTGTTTTATTTCGTCGCACTTGTGACATCGCATTCAACATAAACCTTTATGCCGTTGCACTATCTTCGGAACGGAAAGTTTTATCATCATGTGCACGTGTAATTAAGTCTCGCTTGACCTACATCACAAACGAGGTCAACCTAACAGAACTACTACATTCAACTCTCCCAACTACTCTTCTGTACTTCAGTCTTATCGAGATTGTCTTGGATACCACATCCTCAAATCGTGTAATTAAGTCTCGCTTGACCTACATCACAAACGAGGTCAACATAACGAAACTGTTTCAGTCTTATCGAGATTGTCTTGGATATCACATTCTCACATTGTGTAATTAAATTTCTCTTGACCTACATTCACACATCCTACCACCTACGGCCCACATGTTTGAACGCCCGAACGAAGCATTATATAAACAGTATAGTACATCGACAAAATCAACTCCCGACCGACTACAGTGTTACTCCTGTACGACGAACGCCGCACTACCGTTCCGACTAGTGCTTCGACAACCGTCACGAAAAGCGCTATGCCCATGACGACAAGACAATCGTCACACGACTGGACTGGCCGCGACCTGCAATTCCATACGAACAGGATTTGTGCTCTGAGATAAGTCATCACTTTCTCGTTGCTTTATTTTTGAGTGACACCATTAAATTCTGCTTCGTACATTGTATTCTTAGGGCCGGCCTCTCCTTTTTATATCTTTGCTGTGATGATACACAACGAACACGCCCCAATACTTATACTTCGTTTTTGTTAGTGCACACCTTCTGATATTTTCAATCCGCCAACTAGTCGGGTAGTAACCAACTGAAGCCACTAACTTTTGGTGACCCCCACGTAAGTAAATAGGCAGACACCAACTGCAGTAAACTATCGTGTGTTAGGCAATTCCTCTAATACTTCCAAACTTGTAGCATCACTCGAACTCATATAAGATGGATGAGAGTAACGGACCTCAAGCCAACGTAGTGTCACTTCACTTATCACCTTTTTGGCACAGCGATCCGGCCATTAGGTTTACACAAGTTTAAGCACTATTTACCCTCCGCAGAATCACACAGGAGATGACAATGTCCTATCATGTGCTTGCCGCACAACCATCAGAAGTAGTTGCCGATGTTCGAGATATTTTGTTATCTCCCGACCCCATCACTCCATTCCAACAGCTTCGCGATGCTCTAATCCGTCCCACCTCGATTGCAGAACACAAGAGGCTAGAACAACTTCTAGCAGATGAAGCACTGGGAGACCTGACACCATCGCAACTCATGCGCCGTTTGATTTGCCCTAAGGGAGAACGAAAGATAGACACTGGTCTATTCGCTCAAATATTTTTAAAACAGCTACCCCAACATGTCCAAGCAATTCTAGCCCCATCCGTAACGGAAGTCCTAAGTAATAAGTTGGCAATGATGGCAGACCGTACACTGGATGTCCAACCGCAGGTCAACTCGCTAGACCACCAAACCCCTGGCCCAACAAATAACGATTTATCAGACCGGATAACACGATTGTCACAACAGCTAAATGTGATGAGCATCTCTAGGGTACCTCATTTCAGACGTCGATTGCGATCTCCTTCCCGCAACTCCGAATGCCGTAATTTCCCCCGATCGCCTTCACGATTTTACTCACATAGTTCTTCCTCTAGTCCGGCATCGAACCCCGCATTTTGTTGGTACCATCAAACATTTTGACCAGAGGCACAGAAATGTAGACACTCCTGTACATTTAAGTCACAACCGAGAGTGCATTTTAAGGCTCCGGGAAACGAATAGGGCGGATCTGCGAGGCGACTATGATCTGCCCGACACATACCAATCGCCGACTGATCATACAGGACCGGACTTCCAGACTACATTTCCTGATCGACACGGGAGCGGACATCAATGTTATACCCCCTTCTCAAAGCCAGCATACCCTCAGACAGAGCTTACTACGACTGACTGCAGCTAACGGTACGTGTATTTCCACTTTTGGACAACGCTCCTTAACTCTGAACCTTGGTTTACGTCGCTCTTTCACATAAGTATTCATCGTAGCGGATGTCAAACAGCGCTTACTTGGTGCCGATTTTCTGTCCCATTTTAAATTGTTAGTCCATCTTAACAATCGTTGTCTCCAAGAGTTGACAACCCGATTACCTGTTACTGGTCAGACTACTACGATTCCATCATTCCTACCAAGCCTTTTTACCGTGAATATGTTTGATTCTTCATTCTCCGCAATTTTACTTGATTTTCCCGCTCTCTTAAAACCGAAGTTCCATTAACCGGAGATTAAACACGACTTAACCCATCGCATAGTAACCCAAGGTATTCTAGTGTACGCGCGCCCACGTCGAATGAACACTGATAGGATGAAAATAGCTAAGGCTGAGTTCCAACCCACGCTTCAAGTAGGAATAATACGTTCCTCACAAAGCACTTGATCATCACCCCTACACATGGTACCGAAATCAGATCCAAATGACTGGCGACCCTGTGGCGACTACAGAGCTCTAAATAATGTTACAGTGCCTGACAAAGACCCCATTCCACATATACAGGATTTCACATCGAACATTGCTGGTAGCACAATCTTCTCGCACATCGATATATTCAGAGCGTACCACCATATGCCGGTGCATCCTGACGATATGCATAAGACTGCAGTTACTATTCCGTTCGGTATGTTCGAATTTTTACGTATACCTTTTGGATTGCGTAACGCTGCGCTAAATTTTCAACGGTTTATTGATCAGGTCTTGCATGGCCTACCCTTCTTTTTCGCGTACTTGGACGATATTTTATTAGCCAGTAAAATATCAGAAGAGCGCAAATAACAATTGCCTACGTTATTTCAGCGTCTAGACAAATTTGGTATCACCATCAACCTACGAAAGAGCACCCTAGGAGTTCCATCATTAAATTACCTAGGTCACCGAATCCATAGCACTGGTCTGACACCAACAGATCACAACTCGTTATCGCTCATAACGTATCCTCCTCCGACATCCTTCCGCCAACTCAAGAGGTTTCTGGGAATGATTAATTATTACCGACGTTTCATCCCGCATGCAGCCGGGATTTTAGCTTCTCTAACAAATCTCTTGGTTGGACCTCAGAAACATTTTGAAAAGTCCGATGCCGCTACGCAAGATTTCCCGCAAATAAAAAGCGCTCTTAAAAATCAATTGAATCTATTGTATATCCGTCCGGAAGCAGCTTTGTCTCTTCACACCGACGCTTCTAATACAGCCGTCGGAGCAGTCCTGTATCAATACGTTAATAATCAACTGTAACCCACTGGCTTCTCTTCAAAAAAATTGACGACGACGGAAACACACTATAGCACCTTTGTTCGGGAAAGTTTAGCCATTTATCTAGCTATTAAGCACTTTCGACATCTTCTCGAAGGCCGTGAGTTTTGTGTTTTTACTGACCACAAGCCGTTAGTTTCCGCCTTTCTTGATAAGCCCGACCGCTATTCACCTCGTGAGATTCGTCATCTCCATTACATGTCAAAGTTCACGTGCGACATTAGACACATCACTGGTGCTAGTAATATTGTAGCTGATAACTTGTCCCGACCGGCTGTCGACGAGATCACCGGTATATCCTCCATCGATTTCCAACGCATGGCAAGACTGCAGAAAGCTGTGCCACTACCGACGCATACGGATAGCTAATCCACATCATGGAAGATACGACCATTTTCGATACCTTCGGCACCAGGTACAATTGACTGTGATATGGCGACAAATAATCCCAGACCATGGGTACCCGAACCTATGCGTAGAGAAATATTTAACGCTCTTCATAAGGTTTCTCACTCTGGAATCCGCGCGACCTTTCGTTTAATAGCGCAACGTTTTGATTGGCCGAATATGAACGTGGACATACGCAAATGGGCTAAACATTGCAGACCTTTAATTTTTGGATGTTTGTGAGTAGTGTAAAGTTTGTAGAAAGTAGAAGTCACGATTAAAATTCACGCAAAATAATGTGCCTCGACGGGGAGTCGAACCCCGGTCCACGAATTTCCGGTCCGCTGCTCTACCACTGAGCTACCGAGGGCTGACGAGTAGGTGCGCAACTTTTAACACATGACTTCTGCTTGGTGCGCGACGCATTGCCAGCGGGCTCACAGTACCTGTCCTGGTGTTGCAGATTAACTCACTCACCCGTCACTTCCCAATTGACCGAAATACCTGTCCTTCGGAGGTCTAAAGGGGGATGACAGATTAATGTTGGATGTTTATAAGTAGTGTACGCGATTTGGAAGACAGGTACATTGGCCTGACCGTTTTGTTGCAGGCTGACACAACTCAGGCTCCGATAAATACCCTTTTTCAAAGAGGAGGGCATTATGAGATCCCATCCCATATGATGTTTTATTTCGTCGCACTTGTGACATCGCATTCCACATGAACCTTTATGCCGTTGCACTATCTTCGGAACGGAAATTTTTATCATCATGTGCACGTGAATTAAGTCTCGCTTGACCTACATCACAAACGAGGTCAACCTAACAGAACTACTACATTCAACTCTCCCAACTACTCTTCTGTACTACAGTCTTATCGAGATTGTCTTGGATACCACATCCTCAAATCGTGTAATTAAGTCTCGCTTGACCTACATCACAAACGAGGTCAACATAACGAAACTGTTTCAGTCTTATCGAGATTGTCTTGGATATCACATTCTCACATTGTGTAATTAAATTTCTCTTGACCTACATTCACACATCCTACCACCTACGGCCCACATGTTTGAACGCCCGAACGAAGCGTTATATAAACAGTATAGTACATCGACAAAATCAACTCCCGACCGACTACAGTGTTACTCCTGTACGACGAACGCCACACTACCGTTCCGACTAGTGCTTCGACAACCGTCACGAAAAGCGCTATGCCCATGACGACAAGACAATCGTCACACGACTGGACTGGCCGCGACCTGCAATTCCCCACGAACAGGATTTGTGCTCTGAGATAAGTCATCACTTTCTCGTTGCTTTATTTTTGAGTGACACCATTAAATTCTGCTTCGTACATTGTATTCTTAGGGCCGGCCTCTCCTTTTTATATCTTTGCTGTGCTGATACACAACGAACACGCCCCAATACTTATACTTCGTTTTTGTTAGTGCACACCTTCTGATATTTTCAATCCGCCAACTAGTCGGGTAGTAACCAACTAAAGCCACTAAAATGCCCACTGATCCTATATCCCACGTGCATGCTCATTTTCTTTGCATTCCGGATGAGCTGAGGCGAATAAGAATAAGAATGACCTCTTACGCTCACATTGCTGGTAACGCAGTTGTCGCGTACTCTTTCATCTCATGGACTCTGTGACGTCGAAGGAATTTGTTAAACGGCGTGACCTACTACCAAAATTACTACCGTCCAAGTACTGCGCGTCGCGAAAAACCAACCGCCCGTTCAAAGGGAATTCTGGCGAAGCGGAGCCTAGTTGTCCCCTAATGCAATACAAATAACAACGTATACATTAGATACAGGTACTCCAGGCTGGTGATCCACATCAGTCTGAAAGTCACAAGCGGCTCACTAAATGGAACTTATGTAAATGAAGATGAATGCAGATAAAATCTCTATAGTACATTCAGTGACTTCCTTTGCTAACATCAAGGCTTCGTCGTATGCATCACTGGACAACGCAACACATTACGTTGCTACAAAAACCGCCGTATTCCTTAGTGCTGCATCATCGCCGAAGACCATGCAGGAGAAGCACCTCTGTTAGGGGACTTGCCCTACCCACTGGGGTAGTGCGCCTACGTTTGGTCTCCTCCTGTCACCTATCGCTTACCTGTGGCTCCAAGAAGCAGTTTGCACGCGGCAGCGGCCACACCCGGTCCACTTTCACACAGGCGGGCTAACCCAGTTGAGGTTAGCCGGGAATACTGTTCCCGGTGACTTGGTACTCGCGTGCGACGTCAGTCCTGACAACTGGGCACAAGTGATCAACCCTTGATCCAACCGCCAGAAGTTAAGACAATTTTCCCGATCCAGCTGCCTTGCATGTACTACTTGGCTGTGCAAAGTCTAGAGGTGAACCCTCGAACAAAGCAGGATGAGGTTAAGGTCCTCATCCGTACCCATTATTCACACGAAACTTCGTGATATGTCCGTTACCCGCGATTCTTCTCAAGCTACAGCGTTCCCTGTAGGCGACACGCACTGCGCTGACCCAGTGGCCAGAGTGACAAGTAAGCTAGCTTGGTCCATCAATCCTCGGAAGCCACTATGCATTGGATGTTGGAAATTTAGAACCCTGTTGAATGTCGGCAGCCAAAAATGGACGCTGCGTACACTACATGACTATCAGATCGACATAGCATTCCTATCAGCATCTCGGATACCTGGCTGTCTCTCGACAAATCAAAGTCCCTGGTGTAGACATCACATATTGGCTATACCATAGTGGGCCGAAAGATAATTCTGGCAATCATGGGGTCGCCATGGCTCTCAGTTGCCAGACACACTACGCTCTCTTTTCATGGAAGCCAGCAGCAGCTAGAATAACAGTTGCACGCTTCAAAGATCACCCTATGGATCTGACCATAATCTCTGTTTACGCACCTACCCTACCCTCAGCGGAAAAGGACAAAGACGAATTTTATGATGTTCTACAGACTGTGGTGACCCATGTTTCGAAACACGACATCAACATAATTGCTGAAGACTGAAAAGCACGAACCGGTTATAGGAACAATCAAACCAGTCCCATGCCCGAGAAACAAGCCCTTGGAGAGCGTTGTGATAATGTAAACCGCTAGCTCAGCTTCGCTGACCTTAAGTGGTTGTGCGTAACCAATGTTCGCTTCCAGCATCTCAGGAAGCATCTTCTGACGTGGTACTCCAACGATGGTGGTACAGCAAGCCAGATAGATTACAGCTTAATCCGACCTAGGTGGCTGTCCTCCATCGACGACTGCCGAGTATACAGAGGGAATGAAACAGGAAATAAAGCCGGTTGGTACCACGTATTCCTGCGCGCCAAATTCAGACAGCGCTTGACAACGCGCCTAAACGCCCTTCCCCTGCCCCCTTTAAAACACTGGCTGCTGCCGATCCCTTGAGGCAGCAATAGAAGCAGAACTTTCTGCCAGTGCACCAAGCCTCGTAATTGCAGAAGACGAATCTGTAGACCTCGTTGGTCTAGGCTTAATCATCACTCCAACGCACCGCTTATCTACCCTGGGCTCTACCTCTAAGCTTGTGAAGGGCTGGATCACTGAAGACACTATCATCTTGTCCGCTAAAGCAAAAGAAGCACGTCTTACGTATTCTCTAGGCTACAGTCGCTTGAGATGTGAGACAACATGCTCAACACGGAATGATCGCAACCGCTACAGGTCTGATTTTGCAGGCAACATGGAGGCTACATCTAATTCTGGCAATTTCGGTCATCCCTTTGGTCTCGTCCGTTTAGCCTCTGGTAAGCGCCATTCACCACGGCCGATATTGCGCAATTCGGAAGGCCAAATCATCCGAGACATAAAAGGAAAACTTTCCAGATGGGTAAAGTATTTTAGCAACCTCCTAAACCGCACACTATACACCGCCGCAGCCATTTCAGCATTAAGCCAAACAGGATATGACGCGGATTGCTCACTGCCATCTTCAATAGCAATAGCACACATCGTTTGTGACCTGAAGCCGAAGAAAGCCCCGGAAGTGAAGAGGGTTCCAGCGGAAATCTACAAATCCTGTTTATCAGCTCCCGTTGACCATTTGCATGAGATAGTCTGCTGGATATGGGAGACCGAAATCTGTCCTATCTCGTGAGGTACCTTAGCCTACTGCCATTTCCCAAGGTGAGCGAATTGTGTGCGCTAATTATCGCGGGATTAGCCTAATCGATATGGCTGCCAAAACCTTCGCACGAATCTTGATTTCCCGCTTTGCCAATGAGAGGAATCTGCAAACTCGCCATAACCAAGGTGGCTTTCCTCCATGCATAGGCTGCACTGTCCAAATCTTTATTCTACGTCGAGTACTCGAACAGCGCCACTAGTTCCAACAAACTACGTTTGTGTGCTTCGTTGATTCTTGAGTTGCCTTTGATTCAGTAGACCGCGAAGCACGCTGGGAAATCCTACTTGCCGACGGCGTGCCGGTTAAACTCGTTAAGTTGATGAGATCATACTACAACTGCACGAAGACCGGGATTCGGGTCTATGGAGAATAAACAGAGGAATTCGACATCAATGCTGGAGTCCGGCAGAGTTGCCTACTTTCCCCAGTGCTGTACAACTTTCCAATCGACTGGGTTATACATCATTCCCTTGAGGGCTATCGTGGTGGGCAAGTTAGACCTAACTTCTGGCTGTCAGATCTAGGATTTGCTGACGATATCGCTATCATTGCAGAAGATGCTATGGCACGACAGTCACTATTAAATCGGATCGACCAATCAGCTTAAATGATTGGCCTCGAAATTAACAGCAGCAAGACGAAATACTTCTCATCGTTAGTCACCCAGTCCGCCCCGTCGTTCTCCAAACATGTACAGCGCACTGTATATAATCTTGAGTTCAAGTATCTGGGATCCACTATACTCCACTATGGTCAGGCTACATCCGAAATCCGTAATCGTATTGACAGCGCTAGAATAGTCTACTTACAAATGCGAAACACATTGTGGCGGAGGGCCAAAATTAGTCTGAGAACGAAGATACGAGTATTCTCCGTAAACTTCCGTGCCATTTTACTCTACGCTTGCGAAACATGACTGCTGCGATCCGAAGACACCCGGAAGCTGGAAGTTTTCGACCATTGGCGTCTAAGGCTTATCCTGAAAAGACAGCGGCGTGAGCATATCACAAATGACGAAATCCGTAAGTGTTGTTCTGGTATTCCGAAACTCACAACTCTCATCCAACGCCGCAGACTTCAGTGGTTCAGTCACATCCTCCGCAGACCAGATACTGAATTCACTAGGGCCTTTGTTTCACCCTGGACTTGTCAGGATTGATGTCCTAGCCGTGATGGACAATTGAAAACGTGGATCTCGGCAGTGAAATCAGATGTCGATCTGCTGGGACTCCACGTTGTGCGTGGTGTTCGTCACTGGAGGAACCATTTGCTAAATACCTGCGGGAGCTTGCCGCCGTTCGGCAAGCTTAGGCTGCTGCAATGCGCGACATTCATGAAGCCGGCTTGTCCTGTCGTAAAAGCTAGACGCAGTAAAGTAAGCAAAGTAAGTAGGTATCGCCGAAGGCAGCACGGCAGCGCCAATACACAGTGGCGGCGCATGAACTTTACTCGGATAATTCAAGTAAATACGGAAACCAGTCAAACGCTGTTCTCTCATATACCGACATCCTTGCCTAGGCAAGCGACGCCGATACATGTTGTCATTACAAAGCAGCGAGATCTTGAAGCATTTACAGTGCTTGCAACAGCACAATACACTGGCAGCGCCTATAGTAAAGTGCAAGGGACTATCATGTCCAGGGAGGATCTAACAACAACTACTTGCTGTCAAACTACATGCTCAGCAGCATACTACCTATGTTATCCACTGATAGGGACCATATCTGAAACCTGCCATTTTAATCTCCTTTGAATGGCATCGTTATCAACACCTTTTTTCTTAGGGACGTCGTGCCCTTGTTAGGTCCCGCTGTTCGCGTTCCCGGTTGAGTGCCTTGCTAGAAACTTCTCCGGATATCCTTTTTCGAGTACTTTAGAGGAGAAACATTGCAGCTCACATGTAATCGCTTTCTCTGAGAATAGGTAGCTATCTATCGCAAATATGGCACCAACCTGAGCTTGTTTGTAATCCACAGGACGTTAAATGTCAAACATAGGGTAGTGTATCATTTAGGTTTTTTTAAGCGACCATCTAAAATCGAAAGGCATTGTAATGTTCGTTCGAAACTGTAAATTAGATTGCATCAACAGCAGTTGTTTTGCTTGTTCGGCAGTGTGTAAAACGACGAAAGTGTCATTCATGTAGCGGCTACATGAATGAACGTGGTGTATATTACAACCTGATGACCTCTGTATGCAACCCATCCAATCCTCTAAGTATATGTAGACGGCTAACAAAAATACGCGAAATAGCTGAATTCAAATTATCCTGTCAAAATGTTGTTCTTTCTCTTTAGACACTGGCAGTTGTTCGTCGTGCAGTTCAGGTTACCGTGCTCGAAATCCTAACAGTCCCAGTCGAGACTGGCAATCTCTCCGCGTGCAACGGACCCACGAGATAGTCACCAGGAGAGGTAGTCACTGAATGACAAACAGGATGCATTTTGTAATGTCGAAGGTGCGCAACGTGAACCAAGCATGATCTCGGAACGATTTGACAGAGAAAAAATGAATGGCAAGCAGCGCTACAGAATATCCAAAAACACAACCTCAGATAACCGGAACTTCATTGATGTAGTATTAAAAGGGGAAAAACCAACATACTATGATATTAAAACTAAATAAGAATACCGGGATTAATCTATCGAGGAATCTTATACCATACATCGTGTTTTGTGAAAGAACTATTAATTGTTTCAAAATTATAAATTCTTTACACATGGTGGTGGTTGAACTTAGGATTGTGCAATCACAGCTGAAGTTGTGTGCGCAGCTTCCGAAATTTTAGCAGAACCACCGCCCTGGATATGTGTCCGTCAGTTTCGTGAGTGAAACCAGCGTGCCCGGTTCAGAACTACTTCGGTCAGCCTCCGCATAGTACACTATGATTCCTAACTTAGCCGGGATCGCATAGTAGGATATTTGTGGGTAACACCATTTGTGGACGAAATCTGTTTCGCTGCACTCAAAGGACAACATAAGCAGGCAGCCACGGACGAAAACATGAAGGTTACAACCCTCTAAACCAGACTTGACCGTCTTCGCCAAGTAGGCCAGCCCGGTACACAAGGTGTCCACCAACGCACGTGATGTCGCATAGGCGGGCTGTTACTGTGCCGGGGCTTGAGAACCAGACACTCAATGTCATCGCGTAGCCGCAGCGAGTACGTGAAAAGCTTGACTGGAACTCAGGAGAGATGTTTACCGGGTCTTAGCTGCGGCGATTGATTGGATCGTTAGCGATGTGCCCAAGTAACATGTGATAAGCGTCAGAGTGCATCGCTAAACTTTCCTGTGCACCTCATATCAGTTGGCAAGGGCCAGGCAAATGAAATCCTACATCACTAAATCCTTTGTTCTACCCGAAGCGTGACTGAAAATGTTTACTATAATCCTGATACCCAAGCTCAAGTAATATACAAATATGCACAGGCACCTGTGTAGTACGGATCGAATAGCTTTAGAGCACATTCGGCGTTCTTTCACCAAACTCCTTATTGGCCTTATCCACCAGTCTGAAATATGAAGGCCGCTGTCGCCGCCTTAAACTGCGCCTTCTATGGCTGCACCGCCTGAGAACTAATCTAGTTCTCATTTACAACATTATACAATATTATACACTACCGGAATAGATCTCGATTTGCAAAAGCCTTCAAGCTATCCAACAGGAAATAGGGGGTACTCACCGTCCATAAAAGATGGGAACTTAAAGGTCCGCTCCAACTTCTTCCTGGTAACGTAAACCCACATATGGAACAAGCTACCATTGAAAGTTTGGGTAAGTGAGAACTTAAGCTAGTTTAAAAGGAACTTGGGAAGTTTTATCACTATGCAGAACATAATGAAAACATTAGCCTTTCAAGTGTCTACAGATGTGTTAATTTCAGCAGGTCCAAACAATATATGACCTATGATGCAGGTTCACCACACATCATACCTTAATCTTTTGCTCGAAAATGCCACCCTTGAAGTCCCACTTGTAGGTGGAGAAACGAAAAAATTGCATTTATTGCGTTATCACTCCTTGGTATATTGTAGACATTCTACTGTCCTATGACATCCCGATAATTTGCAGCCCTAGTGCGTATTGAAAGCAGGAGCCAACTCATTAATAACGCTACATGTTACTCTAAACTTCGGCAATATTTTATCACACATAATCATATGGCACCCCATGATGTCGGGAGACATGCTAAGTGGCTACATCTTTCGTTGAAAATTCTACCTTCTAATCTAACTATTTCATCGTATTCTCCGGTTATTCTGTTGGTCACGAGTGCGCCGATCTCCTGATGGGATGGTTTGAAGCTTTTGAGCAGCATGTATACCCGCGGCAAAAGATGCACTGGTGAAGATGTAAAGTGCGCAAATATTAAAAATACTGTCCAATCTGAACTGCTGAACTTACACTTACTGACATATTGCTCCAACTGGTGATCCAGGTCATCATGCATCCAAAAAACTATGGATGACGAAAGGGTTGAGTGGCTTGAGAAACAAGCTCACCAAAAGCAATTGCCCAAATGATGAATAAAATTGATAGTGGCCACTGTGCTTTTAAACCACACCGATACATGACCAGATGGGGCGTGGACATGCGGGTGAAAACTCTGGAGGGACTATCCCGCAGAGAAGCAGGTCCCCGGGAGACGGTTCCACGAATGCGCGTATTACTTCGTTTGTTCTTTCTTACCGTACTTCATTCTGCACTGAATCTGTTGTGCTCCTCGTTCTTAGTTACTTCATTTCTATCGTCCTACTGTCTTACCAATATTTCCCATTAACTTACTACTTAGAACATAGCCTCGCTCTTAGTTGTGATGCAGTCAATAATATCTCTACACCAAAAATCGGAGCACTATTGCACACTTTACTAATCGCCCTGTCTTTGGCATCTAAGAAACTACAATGCACTGCATAAGTTCTGACTTTGCAGCGAATAGGCGGTCATTTCTTGGTCTAGGTATCAGTTTAATTCTCCCTTCTCAACATTACCTTTTCCGAGCATAGTCGAGTATGCCAGAAATATCCACCCGAAAGGACGAAACGCGCGTGCAGTGCCTTTCCGGGCATGTGACGACTGTCTGAGTGAGTCTAGATGTGACGAATTTTTACCTATACCATTCAACCCCCCAGCTACTCCTATGTAATCAATACGCAGATCAAATTGTTTATAATGCCATAAGTTAATTGGCGGCTTATGTTTGGTAAGCTCGTCGCTTGGTGAGGAGGGCTACCCTGTCATCTGCACGACAGTAACGTGTAAGTCAGTGGATAGTGAGCAGCGCTATATCACATGTAGTAACTTATTCACGATGGTAGTTGCCGTCCCCCGTAGCTCAGTGGTCTCAATCACGGACTGGCAACGGTCGAGTTGAGCGTTCGAGCCCTACCAGGGTCCGATGGAACGCGCACTGCTGACGATTGCCGAAAGGATGAAACACGCGTACAGTGCTTTTCTGGACGTGTGATGGCTGTCTGATTAAGCTTAGATGTGAGGAATTTCTACCGATATAGCAATTGTCCACAAGGACGGAAGAGTTGGGCATCCGAATATACTACCACTTATTCTGGAATACGTTCATTCGCTTGAGACTTGGTGCGACAGGTGGATGATGATATTTAATGAAAAACAGTCAAGTAGCTTATGTTGCGGTCGCTCGACACCCGAAGTTTCTATCTCACGTAACAGCGAACACATCTCTGTACTACGGTCTACCCGTGACCTTGGAATCAGATGTTATTTTCCCTTCATTTTCTTATAACAGCTTTAGTACCAGATAGCACGCGCCAGACAATTCTTCGCTAACATCTCTCATAACATGCATGCAATCACAGCTACAGTTGAACCTTTTAGTACACTTAAGCTCCCTTAATCGTCATCCAGAGCGCAACGATCACAAGGCACCACCAGTCACAAGAGAAAATGGTAAACGAATTTGTCTTCCTGCTATTATTACCACAGCAGAAAGGCACTTAACACTATAAGTGACTGGATAGCTTTTAGATACTATGATTTCCTTCTTTACCATAGTGTTTCAAATAGTTTCCATTTCTGATTGGAGTACGTGCCATGTAGCGTCCCCGGTATACAGAGACTGAAGGCGGTTGTTTACCAGGTTTGGATATTAATGTTCTCCACGAGTTGCTTTTTTAACTTTTGCTAGCGCGAATTATGCGCCAAAGTGGCTTGTAATTATTAGGCGGATATTCATCGCATCTGACGACCCCCGAACTTTGTCGTTATACTGCCACTCTCTGCTCACTTTGTCAGAGCCAATTGTTACTTGTATCAAATTATTGTTCCTTTATCTGGTTTACTCCCTGATGTGACTATATCACAGTAAGATATAGCTGTTTGCCTCAAGACTCAACTCGATCAAAAGAAGAATTCCATATTCACTGTAAAGGCTTGAATATGCAAACATTTGCTAAGTTTAGAAGAATTCTGACAAATATAGACCTTAGTGCTGCAAGCAACTCTGTAGAAATATAAGGGGGGTGGGTAAATGGTGCTTCCCAAATATAAGAAGATAATTAAATGACAAAACGACTTCCCCTATTTTGTTCCCACAGACGCAGACTCATCATTATAGCTAACGCACTTTCTCTACGTTGAAAAACAGTAGTTCAAAGATGCATTGGTTTGGACTAGTTTAAAGCCTTTTGTTGCAAACTTTATGTGCTAGCAGTATTCCAGCTGGCATGAGACCTCTTATGATGTTTATGTAATGCTAATCATCACGCATTGGGCTGGATTGGGCAACAGTATGATTGTAAGTTATTTGAATCGCGACGGAACAAAACGTCGATGACAATAGTTACCATAAGCATTTTGAACTGCGCTATTCTCAGTTTTTCCTTAGCATCCCATTCCTCTTCTACAGAGGTTGGTGTTGGACTGCATCTTTGTCATTCCGCTCACCGAGGTGAGACCGAAAGCGGAAAGTTTACAGTGTTAATTGCTTCAGATATAACATCGTACCAGATGTTTATACATAGTTCGAGATTTTCTTTTATGGCTACTATAGATGTCCCTTAGATAATCGGTTCCCATACTGTCCAAATTGTAGCAACGACAACGTTTTTTGTCGAGTAGGGATCTGTAAGCGAACAAACGCGAGCACCGGTAAACTTCGTTTGTTTTTATTAATTCACTGGTTCGAGTAGGTTGGTATTCTTGGCCATCAAATCCGCCGAGCACTTAGTTGCAATTACTTAAAAAATACGCTTCTCACACCTACCAATACAACTAGTAGAATTGCCAAAATCTTGCGTTCGAAATAACCGCAACAAGAAAGTAAATGTGAAAAGTGCACGAACAATACCATACGACCGCCTTTTTAACCGATACTCCATACCATGGTCCAGATATTTCCATCTGGGATACGTGAAATCCAATCGGAGATAAAGTTCTGACACGCTATACATTCAATACTAAACGTTAAAACCGCGGTTGGTATACCGCGACCAACCATGACAAACGAATCTCTGTATGAAATAGGTGCGAGGAGGATATAGTCACAAAAACTGGATAGTTTTCTTTCTCTGGTTGCCAGACCTTGCTGTCTTACTGATGCTTATCAGTAGGCATAAGTTGTTTTCCAAAGACAGGGATATTCTGAGTACCGTTAAGCTTACGCTTACTAACACGGAAATGTGTTCTAAATTTTCTCTCTAGCAAACGCCTTCGCATTCGTTTCCCAATACTAATTTTTACTTATTGTTCCTGGTGCCCTCCCCTTAGGCACATGCTCCGGTTTGTTATGTTCCGCGAAATCTATGTAGATATTATCCCTCAGCTTCTTGACTTGGTTTATCTGATGGCAAAATCCGAAAGCTTATCAGCATCATCCATGCTTACAGTCGCGCTGAAGGCTTACCTACTTTCAAAATCATCTTCTCCTCTTAAAGGACACAGCCAAACTGTTAGAACGACAATTGACTTGCTTTACGTTGGATATAGTTTACTCTCAGTACATTCTTGCAACACTAGTTGTTAGGAACTCACCGCCGAATATTAAAAGTACTGGACTCGAATCAGCTAAATGGTGGCTGTACGATTGGAAGAGCTTAACACCTAACCTAGGCCTTTACATGAACATGCACGCTTATATGTATAATGCGGCATCATGACGATGGCAATATTGTAAATGACAATAGCCAACAAGACTAAAACGAGTAAACAAATATGATTGCCTACTTGCTATAAGGCAAAACAACACATGGCCAGATAAGATGTGTAGGTCTGGCTTGGAGGCAGGTCTGCGGGAAACGGTTCCATGAAAGGTTATGCTACTTTACTTAAACTGACGGCCATATCTACTTTTATTCCTACTCGCAACTTCTCCATATTTTACAACTTTTAAATGATGGAGCACCCCAAAGACTCCAACGGGAACAAAATTGAGCTAGAAAAATCTGTCTCCACAATCCGACATTGCTATACCAATCGATCAGGCTGGCATTTTGCCTGTGTCTTGCATGTCCCGAAATATACCTTTTACTTATTTATTTCTGAGATTATCATGCATGGTTGGAACCAACTAGGCGCTAAAATGTACTTGCAGTCCTTTATGACTGCAAGTAATCTGCAACAGTGTGTTTTGTTGAAAAAGGGACCAGAATAAAGGTTGCATACTACTTAATTACCGACTACTCGAGGTATGCTATGGTAATTCGTGCCCCGTTCTCCTCGCCGTGCCTACAGACTTGGAAATTTTCTAATTAGCCCTCCACCACGTGAGTTAAAACGATGATAAAACGAACCGTGATGTGGTACCTCGACACCAAAACTTTCCAATGTAAATCGTGAAATGCTTAATGGATAATCGTGATGCGGATAAACCTTGCTGCACCGCTCAGAATCCTGTACCGAACTGATTACCTGCCTAGCTTGGAGTTTGTCTGCACTAAGGATCATTTCGTGCAAAATTTGCAACTTTTAACCGACCATGTGCATTCAAAAACAACTAATTTTGGCTTGATCTTTGAAGTGGTAAGTAATAAAATTAAAGTTTACTGGTAGGTACGATATACGCTTCTTGAAGCTTATTTTACGAGATTTGGTTCGCCCGCTGTAAAAACTGATATTGGATTTTTATCCAACTGTGACTAACATAACAACCTACTATGTTAGTTGTTTGTGCAATTCTGTGGTATGTTGTGAATTTTAACTTGGGGTTATCCTTCTTATCTTTTTATCCATCTGCGCACACAATTCATTACAACGTTGTACAATATCGTCCCTGTAAATTCCGGATAACACCATTCGCACACCTGCCAGATTTAAATGCAAGTTAATTGAAACACTCCCGAAGTTATTGTCCCAGGATTTTCAACATACAACTAGTATTACCCACTAGTAAGACTTCTCTGTAAGGAAAAACAACTAAAATCCGAGCAGCTAACGGAGTCTGAACACCAGACACCTAGACTACATTCGCCAGGTAACCCAACCGTAAGTTTTCCAAGCACCAGCGATATTTCTAACGCTGTTAACAACGTTGCTAGCGGGGTTCAGTCAGTTATTGGTGAAGGCACTCGGCCTATCTCTCCGAGGACCAAGTTCCAGCTTTTCGCCTGAGATGCTTAAACTAAAATGTAACAGCTTCATAATTTTAGTTATGAAGGTCCGAACTGGCAAACATATCAAGATTTCAGTTACAAACTTAATTGCCGTCAGCTTACCGAGTGACATTGAATAGACTTACTAAACGGAATGCCAAGTAATAATTGTGAAACCAGATGAATAGCCTCAACCAGCGGTGGATTAAGTTGTGTATTGCTGCGTATTATCAACCACCGCCAAGTAAAATGTTTCATTTTCAACATTTTTTAAGTGTAATTATTTTTCACATCACACTGGCCTAGAGGGTGTGCAGCTATTTCTTGCTGCAAATCTGCTCCGACACTTAGCCGCAAATATCGTTTTACCAAAACAACTTTTATGTGGTTTCGCTGTCTTTAAACTACTGAGAGTAAGTTTTGGAAACATTTCCGCATCGAGCCAAGTGTATGCGATAAACACTTCAGCAGAAGAAATTGATGAGCAACTCTTTTTCATCCAAATATGATGCTCTGAATTTTATACATAGATATGATCTTCTTCATGTTCGCTTGTTTGAGGAAACACGCAACAGTTTGTCACCGAATTGTACACACTTCTGGTGAGACGCAAGACCTTAAGGCAACTGTTTTAATAAAGCGAAGTTTCAATCATTCGCTCTTTCCTTGATTCGCCTACCACAATTAGACACAGAATTGAATAGGTGGTGTTTAAGTAGCGACATCATTTTGCCTGTTTGAAAGCGATCGAGTCAGTTCACACGCATCTTGATGAATGGATACGTTACGATACTAGTTTCCTTTTGTTCAGTACCATAAAAGTTGATCCGCAGTTTATCGACAGAAATGGCGAACTCCCACGTGTGCCTACGCTAATCTAATCACCACATTACGCGTGGATATGATAAAAACAAATGTGAGTTGTAGAGCGCAGGAAGCGTGGTGTCTCAGTTTCCCAGTGTGCTTTATGTGGTTTTCTTCTTACCCGAATGAGTGAGGAAGCAAAATATTCACTGAATGCTTCACAAATAGAGAACAGCTTTGTGATATTTACTTGATTATCTAACTGACAAATGGCTTCGGTCGGTGTGCTTATGATTTAATGACTGTAGCAATAGTGGAAGTAAAAGTATTTTGCGGCATTTGGAAATTGCCAGCCACTCTTCGACTATTTGTCGCAAGCTGGTTTCTGTAGCGACTTCATTACATAAACTACTAATACGCATAATATTGGAGTAGTCACTAATTGTGTTGTACCTAGCCCTAAGCTTGGGTAGCTTGCGACATATTCTTGGTAATAGTTTGCTGCTAGTACTGCTGACTGGAGTTCTCATCCGTTTGCAAAGCTCGAGTAGGTCAATGTATTTTTAAAATGCATTATTAGCTCTAACGCATGCACTTCAACATTTCTGGTCAGGAAAGAAGTGTCCCAACTGAGGGACCGAGTAGCGCGAAACAATGAGTTTAATCAACATATCGTAGAGAACAATATATGATTATGGAAGTCCGACCGCACTAATGGGGTACTATACAACATTTAACAATGTTATAAGCACTGCCCGGAAGTTTATCCAGAACAGATATATCAACGTGGAAATGGTTAGGAGTAAATACAGTTCATACGTGTGGCAGACGTAACTTGTCATACGAACCCTTGCTAGGAATACTGCGTATTTTGGTGGACCAGTGGATGATATCTATGACATCTGTGGCATGTTAAATTTCCCGGCCACAATCTTCTCTGTGGAGTAATGTGTTGCCACAAACTGGAAGACATTCCCAAGGGTAGCCAGTGTGACATCATAACACGTGGTAGATTATAGATACAGACTACCAGGGATTCTAGATTATTGAACGATATCCTTATCCAAACAGAATCACCGACTGAGCAAAGTTGAGGATCGTTCGACTCCTCCACCCAGAGGTCTTGTCGCACGTTAATAAAAGAGCACCCACCTCAACCTACTGCACGATTTTCACTAATTATTTTATAGAGTATCTGGTGAATCGTCATTGCACCAAGTTTTAGTAGTTAGCAGCAGATGAAAATGAACAAAAGCAGCAATGGATTTAATTATGTGTATTTAGTAGACGATAGAACGGACATTGATAAGAAACAGTAGAAGGCCACTTCACGGTCCAGGGGATTCGAACCTATTACCATAGATTTGCTGTAGTTCACAATGAATTACGGGTGAGGATGAATTTATTTGCTCTAGCTTGGAGTTAGAAATAAGCAAAGCTGACCTATCTTCCTCGGAAACAGTTGAAGCAATTGGGTTGTCACTTGGTTGCGAACCAGCGCCAGGAAGTTGTTGACCGTCGGCGTGATTTTCATTGAGTTCATTGATTTGTAAAGGGCAGAAGGGAAGTCCCATGTTAGCGCCGTCGCCTCCAGATCAGCACGAGAAGCAAGTGTGCCTTAGTGACCCAGCAGTCTTCAAGTGACCACGGGAGTCCCAGGAGGAACAGTGCTGTCTAGGCAATTTGCGCAGATGGGAATCTAAAAGCCGCTTAAAACCGGATACTACAAAATGGACTGTGCAAAACCGGATGTGACAGGTTAGCAATCTTCCAGTGTATCCTGCTCCTGGGGATGCAACTCTATTCGTGCATAAGGGCATGTTAATGACAGGTGATACAAGTGGATGAAGGTACTGTGTTTAAGTAACCGGTATATTTGTGAACGCCACTCTAGTTTGGATGGTGATGCTGTGGATTCCATTGAGCTGAGACATATGCTTCTCTTTGTTTAACAAAGTGTTCATATCATTATGATCATTTAGATACAATGCTCTCGGACAGAACTGCTTAGATCGACTACTAAATCTTTGCGCACGTAGACAAACGCTGCTCGTCTTAAATTTTCTTATATGATAATAGCAAATTGATTTACGATCAGGGAGACAGGAACGTTGAGTTCTAGTAGCTTGTGCAAACTCGCTTTTACTTGTGAGGAATCTTCTGTGGAGACAATACTACTAAATTGCTTTGTAGCAGTCTGGCCTGGTTGTGGGATACGGATTTGCAAGGAGCACCTAGCAGAGAGAATGCTGATGACTTGGCGATATTCCCATATCGTCGCTGGAGTCGATTACCAGTGTTCTTGCGTGAATTACCGTTCACGTAAGTATATTCTTGCGGTCGAGACAATTGTCAACCAAAGGGTACATGTGCGAAAAACGGCTAGCTTGTTAACCATAGCAGTTAAGGTAGCTTGATCAGTTGAACTCAGTCTAACCTGTGCTGGAAAAGCGTGAATCCTCTTGGGCACTCTATTGGTTGTGATCGAGTGTGCTTTTATACCGAATGCAGTGCAAACGGCATTAGCTTCACTACAATCCAATACAGAGTCTAGGAGGTTAAAAACTAGAACAAGGGGAGTAACACTAAGGTCGAGAGTTTCCGTACAACCCATTAGAGGGGCAGCTCTTGAGTGCTTTCCTCGTATGTTACTCGATTCGCAAGGGATGAAACTTGAATAGTGGAGACTTTTTCCTCATTTATCGTCAGCATGCAGTACCGACGCTTCGCTTCGCCAGACTTCATTCGATGGTGTTTCATGATATAGTTTAACAGATGGCTTTGTTCCCATTTTAATAAGTGTGGGTTATAAAAGAGCATCGCTATAATTAAACTCTTGGCCCTTCCAGGAATACTTAGAAATGTCTAAATCAATGTCACGATTGGACCATACGTTTCACAAATTTGCTTTCGTAGACTATCCCATATTTTGGCTAGTGGACGTCTTCCATCTTTTTGCCGAAATCATTTATTTCATTAGCTGATTCCGCTACGGTTGGTGGATTCTCAGGAGTACTTACTTTAGAATGGGAAGGTGGGTAAGTGTTTGCTACGGAAGATTGTCTGTCAGTGACAACGTCTGTTTTAAAATTGTCGTCAAGTCAAATATTGTGTTACCAGTTGCCTACGTACAGGCAGGAGTGCTATTGTGTGGTAGATGAGAAGGTTCTTATCTTCTCTAAAGTTCTGTTTTCAGAGGAATTTTATCGGTAGCAATCTTCAGGGTAGTAAACTTTGTTTTGTTAGAAATATGGTCACATTTTCTGATAAACCCAATAGCGGATAGAACATCCGCAAATTGAAACAGGTTGGGACAACAGCGGCGTCGGAACTTCAGTCTTAGGCTAGTGTAAATGCACAGTACATCTACAGTATTGCTGGTTCTTAGCCAAATATTCCGTACGAAGTTGATGTTAATTTTGTCAGGGATATCGATGGGTACTGCATTTTTGAGCACCGTGCCCTATTGAAGACTTCCGTGGTTACCATATTAACAAACGCCCCCACAGGAATTGGGTGATCTACCGTTAGACTGGTCGATATTCGCAGAAGATGAACCAAAGGCTAAATTTGATTAAGGACCAGGCGGAGACGCTCAATGGTTAGCATTTGGGTTTTTGGCTTAACCAGTTCGTTAAAAATGGCTCGCAAATTTCCAGTGGCGTTGAGAGCAGGGTTAGAGGAGCCCAACTGGTTGAACTTGAGGGCATTTGTTTCTTGCATTTAAGGAGGCTTGCACGTAACAGCGGATTGAATTTAATGCCGCGTTTCTACTCCTATAACGGATGGGTTACTAACAGTGGCAACCGTGTGTTTCATGGCCGTTTCTGGTTTCAACTTCAACATCAGTAGAGAAAGAAATTCTCGTTCTCAGATTGCCAACATGCATTGCTACTAAGTACTCGGTAGGGTGTTAAGATGATGCACGTTCAGCTAAGAAATGTCAAGACTGGACAGTAAGCACCCACGGGATGCCAAGTAAAAATATGCCTCGCCGCTTTGAATACAGTAGGAGATGACCATGGAAATTGTTATGGAAACGGTCTACAAAACAACCGGTTTTAACAGGCCGAGTTCGATTATCGGAATTCGCCTTCGAGTCGCTCACGCTGTCGATTCGGTAACGAGGTGTATAGAATACCATCGCAACT
Source organism: Dicrocoelium dendriticum (assembly GCA_944474145.2). NCBI lineage: Eukaryota > Metazoa > Platyhelminthes > Trematoda > Plagiorchiida > Dicrocoeliidae > Dicrocoelium > Dicrocoelium dendriticum. The sequence continues at coordinate 44,252,010 of OX104059.1, read as the reverse complement.
AAACCTTCAGTTTGGAACACTGCTGCTTGCTATCGCTGAAGTAAATACCATCAGATTGGCAAGTTCGCATCTCTGCATCCAGAAAGACAATGAAACAATGGTTTGTGACTGGTATGAAAGCACTGGCCTAAAATGTCCAGAAGATTAGTACTGGAAGCAATTACAAATACAAAGACTACCTAAGTAGCCAAAATAAAATGCCCATCGGTAAAGTGACAAGGCATTGCATACTTGAAACCTGGTTGTGGAATTGAGATATCACCATGCAAAACGGAGTAATGTGCTAATGTGGCTGATGTTGATTTTAAAGATCAATCGGATCTTTCTCACCAATTTGCAACGGTTTACGTGCGCAAGTGTGAATTTTGCTTCCAAAAAGCTAGTTAACCGGAACGCACTCCAGAACCTTCGTTCATGTAACAAATTATGAGAAGATTAGCGCGCACTTTCTTGGATATGGCTGCGGTGGGGCCACAAACAACTAAATTTGGAATGGCTTTCCACAGTTGTCGAAACCGGAGGGAGAAGTTAGTTCACCGACAAACTAGACTACAGTGTAGTTAACTTACTTTCAGCCCACTGTTGCTCTGTTTGGTGTTCAACCTGAGGTTCAAGGATGTCGACCTAGCTCAGTACTTTTCACTTTAACCAAGTTGTTAAACCCGGATAACGGATTTGACATAAAGACACATAAAGTGGTTGAACATCAGAGAGAGGATGGTTGAATCCAAAATTCTCGGTGCTTACCACACTAGACTAATATTCCCCGTGCCTCTCTTTAAAGCGGATTTAGATCATCTGGAACAACTGAGATCGTCCAGCAGGCAGAAACACCAGGGTCACGACATTAATAGGTGGTCAGCATAACGTGGCCTATAATCTTTTAGGTATAATCTTATCGGGGGCGAATTTGAAGAAAGTGACACTGGCGGCGCATTCTTCACCTATCAAATTTAGGTCTCATTTAGGTCGCGTCGGGAATCTCGTCATCGCCCCCAATTTTCTCATTCAAAGGCAAATAGTGGTCAGATTTCGAGCTCTTTATCTGACTTCATGCAAGTGGGATATACGGTACCGCAAGAGTCGGTTCTGGGTCTACGATCGTTTTTGATGGTTATCAAAGACCTAGCACCGGCAACCGTTTCAAACTTCCTAATTTTTGCTAAAGGTATCACCCTTTGGCGCAGGATTCAGGTAAATGCCGACTAGCATCTGCTTCAAACAAACCTATACACAGTGCATTAGTGGTCAACACAAAGTTTACTACAATTCAACGTCAGTAAATGCAAGGTACTGTCTATACGACACCTGATCAACTACTTTTACCAACGCGGAACCGATGCATTTCAACAGGCAGCTGTCGAACGTGATCCAGGTATGCTGGTTCAAAATGACTTTGGTTGCTCCAGACAATCCGAACAGGCTTCGAAGACCGTAAACCCATACGCCGGGCTGTTGCGACAGATATTCGGACAAATTGATAGCTTTAATTTTCAACAAATCCTCAGTGCGTATATTCGCTGCTTGTCAAGTACATAATCCAAGCGTAATATTCACGGCTGAACCACGACTTTAATGTACTAGAGCAGCCTCAAACCCGGGCATCTAAGTACGCACTCGGAATGTGCAATCTTTCATGCGTGCAGAGGCACAGACGACTGGGGTTATTCAGCGGATGATATCGCCGAATACGAGGCGATCTGATGATGGCATACTTGATTCTTCACCACCCACATCTTGTGTGCCGCCCCTCACTGTAACTTAGAAGCAATACAAAACTAAGAGGTCACTCACTGCAACGCACAGCACAGCATATCCGTCTGGAGTACCGCAGAAATTTTCTCTTCTATTCGTGTGTGCCGCATGTGAAATTCTCTCCCTGAATCAGTCATCTCTGCACTAGCAACAACAATAATTAAAAGATAGTTGGATGGTGCACTCATCCACTTAAGTTTGTTACTAAGCATTGTGTTTCATCGTACTTCTGGAATGTACCTTGGATTTATTTGCTGTTACCTGCGGGTGTTGTGAAATTACGCGGATTGCAGGGCTACAGCGTAACAAACGATAAGTGCATCTTTTCATATTTAAAGCACTAACTGTTTTATTATTATTTATACGATTGTCGCACCAAACTACCCAACGGGACTTGTAAAGCAGCGTTTCTTAACCCGTAAGGATTCATTGTACATTATTCATTCCAATTATCGCCAGTCAACACGTAACTTCAACAAAAAGATTAAGACTGAGTTAACAACTCTCGCTAGATTTTCATTTAAGGTTGAGAACAGACGAAGCACAGGTACCGAAACCTGCGTTATACCCATCCCACAAAGATGTTCAAACTCTCATCACCAGCTGCCGTTTGTGGAGCAATTTACCAATCCACCATAAGCATTACAGCTTCTGTTGCAATCAGGCAAATGAGAAGGAACAGATTTGACCGAGCAATGTAACGTGTGGCCATTCAGTTAATTACCTAACACGGGTCATGAGAAATGTTTACTTTTTTTCCTAGATGGTTTTGATCTGCACGTTTAAATGGACTTAGACGTTGTCAACGTATCAAGCCTGATGTTAACAAGCTGAAGACAAATCTTGACTCAAAACGTACCGCATTCCTTGATAGTCCAGAAATAGAGCTTTGTCCGATCTAATAAGGAGTATTGGGTAGTAGGAGCAAATCCACATGTGTCTGCTCCCTCGACTACATCAATGTGTGAGGCTATTGTAACAATAATTTGCTGTTGCCAGTTCTATAATTGTCTGGTATGCAACCTTCCCCAGTATTCTTGCTAAAGGATTATTCCTCCCGACTAACTCAGGTCACCAAGTTTGGCGACTAAAGCTCCTCATCACATACCACAGTAGCCGGTGTCCTTCAAGGAGCCATCTCGTCAGTATTCGTGTTCCCTGTTTACGTTAGCACTGTAACTGACCCAGAGGTAACTATTCTGTTAAAATGTGCGGATGACCTTAAAAGTGGCGTGTTTCATCAAACCTTGTCCTCCTCAGCCAAGCTGCAATTTTGCTTGGAGGAATTAATGCAATGGACCAACTCCCACTGCATGACGTTGAACGCGTCTAAGTGTAATGACACTGCGTTTTCATTTCAGAAAGTAGCCCGTTACCAAGGCCTTGTCACGGAATATCGCAAACTTCAGATTGAGGGTGACAGTTTTGGCTTATGTGCGGTTACGCTGAGTCACGATTTGTTATGGTGAATCAACTATGAACCAAAGTTTGTTGACTTTCGTTTAAAATCGGCCGATTGCCATCATTCTGCGTACCCTACAGTTTGATTCGGAGGTTCATTACTATGTACATTCTACCACAATGGACTGATTGCTCTGCTGTGATTTTTCCAGACCTATTGTGTAGGCTTGAAAAGTCACTGAACACTTGTCTCGCTGTAAGGAGATTCCAAAGCCGACTTTGACAATAACTAGTGGATCAAAGCGGGAAAATTCTTGCGCTAAACGCTTCAAAAATACCCACTGTCATTAGCCACCCTCTTTACATTGTACTTTCCACTTGCGTAGCTACATCGTTGACCAGACGAAATTACAGAGCAACGTATGCCAGTATAAAAGGCTTTGGTTCGTCGGTCATTCACTATGTAGCCAGATTCCTGTTTGACCAAAAAGATATTGTCCAAGGTTCATCCGGTAAATTTTTGGGGGTTGTTTTAATGAAGCATTTACTTTTGATGTTGTTCTGTTGTTTGTGATTGCTGTATAACATGTCGAATAGCATATATGGCAGGGCTGAAAATTCTCTAGTCCTATGTGCATAAAAGCGCATGCTTGAGTTCACTTGAAAACCAACGGTGGAGAGGCAAATAAGCTAGTCTGTCATGCTTGTTGTCTTCATCGTAATGCAATCATGCAAGATTCGTGCGTAGATTTGGAGTGTCAGTACCTGAACAGAGTGTGCTTATGTGCCGCGCCTTGCGTAAAGTTGGACAGCTTGGCTGTATTTCTAATATGTCATTTTCATGAGCATGATGGGTAACACCAGTTACCACAGCAGTGAAATTTGGCACGATCCAGTGTGACCAGCTAGGAAGAATTATTATGACACCTCCAGAAATTTCCTTGACAATCCAGATCCCATTTTACCTTTTCCGTGCAGTGTTCACAATTACTTAGCATCTGCACACACCAAATGCGAGTTCATTCTTGTTTGCCACAATCCTTCACTTGACTCACTGATTGTATTTGCAAAACACCTAAGCTCACGGCTAACTCCGTTACGGGTAATGCGCCAAAGAGAATTCATGCTTTAAAATTTAAATTTTCCAAAGCCGTTCAATGCTGGATGATTGAAGGTTGTAAAATGAAGTTCATGTTCAATAAATCTAATCTAAACCCGAGTAATCATTATTAAATCTGTTTCAATGGATTACGTGGGCCAAGGCGCAAGGAAATAGTAGCAAGAAATTTATATATTTTTATGACCAGAAGCAGGTGATGTTGTGTTATTCCGTTCTGCTTAAAATTACTATTCCATAGTGCATAATTTAATTAGTAATATTTACGACAGCATACGTTATTTGCGCTGTTTACGATAACCAGCCGCCATGAAAGTGAGCTGGACAGATTTTCATTTGCGTTTATGCAATTCCAATGCTAAGCCGTCGGCCAACCTGTTTACCCTGTTGGCGATGTTTCCATCAGCTGGACGATGCTATATAGCTTCCTACCCAGATTATACTGTTGTCCTTTAATCATACCTCAGTGGGCGCTTGTTTCACTGTGTAGAGCACAAAATAATCTATTCAAAATCCACTCATTCTCACGCTATTGACTTACAGCCTTAAAATAAGTGACCTACGATGCCATAGTTCCTGCTTTCTAGCTATGGATTGTTTACTTGTGAGGGAAGTTACCGATGAGAAACGACGATATCACCACTGGGATCATGTCAAAAGAGAGGCCTACACATTTGAAGAATTAAAACATACTTATAAACGCTAGTGATGTAAGCTTTCGTTTGAGCCACAGCCGTTGCATAACGAAACAAATACACCTTTTTGTTTTGTCATTCACTGTAGATGTGTAATGGTTGCTAACTCTCAACTTGTACCGCATAAGGAAGATAACCAAAGATAACTTCCAGTTGGGGAAATTAGAGGCTTAAATTGGCCGGCGCTAGTTGCACTTCTCAGAGACAGATTAGCAACAATCGCTTTGGGCCGACATGGCTTTGATCCCTTAGAAATCGGGATGATAAACCTTAAGTACAAGCCACTGTTGTAACTGATCTTCTTCAAACCGTTAGACAAAATGGTTTTAAGTATTCTGCCCAAGACATTTGAACATTGCACCAAAGTTTGTGAGAACTATGTACACTTAAATTTCCAAAACGCGACGTGAACTTATTGGAAGCGAATCTTCCATTAGGGGCCATTTGGCTAAATTCATTCATCAGACGAAATAGCTTTACCATAGTCACTTTTTGGGAGTTGCTCGTAAGTTTCACTTTCATTTCTCTCCCCTTAGCTGTTGAACATTTATAATGCAACGAAGATGGAGCCCATTTTTTAATTACTACAAACGTGATGAGTTGAGACTCGCGGATTTCTTGACTGCTATCTTTGAGACATGCAGCAACACTGAACAAACGTTCAACTGGTTCTCCCCGCTTACTCTTTCATGTTTGGCAACCAAACTATCTAGGGCATTCGCCTTCGAAATTTCGGTATTTTTCACCAAATATGTACAATGCAGATAATAGTTTAATAAATGATAACCATAATACCAATGGCCTAATGAAGCTACAACATAACATTCCCGTACGATAGTCATTGTAAACGTCGCAAAATATGCAAAAGCTGCCAGTTAAAGCACGCTCACATCGGTGGTCTCACCGAGGTATAGGAAATAGCTCGTGAGGCTAGCCATTGTCCTCTGCACAGCTCGTAACTGGCGTGGCAATGAAAGATGAGCCGGGGTGTATCATGGTCAACTGTCAATCACGCAGGTCCGTGGCTGTCACTCGTGGCAAAGTGGCACTAGCTGCTGGCATCCTGAAGTCATGGGGGCGGAACCCGGCAGGGGGTGCGCTGGGAGGCACATCACTGACAAGAACCAGAAGGTCGAAACGCCGGCGTCTGGTGCTTTTCCAGACTAGCCCAAGCCTGCTGGTTGAGAATGAGGATGATGAATCAGTTGAAATAAAAGCAATATTACTATACTACAGTAATAGCTGTCTTACCTGCTGATGAACATGTACAATATTTGAAACAGTCGGAATGTATTCTGGGAGCTGACACTCAGTGAAATTCCGAACTAACACTTATGTTTGGTAATGAGCCATGAGTCTTGTGAGATGGTGATGGTGGTCAATTTGGGCTTTGAGCTCCAACAGCATGAAGGCCTAGCTGAAAGATTACTGGACGGCATTCCAAGCTTAGCAAACACGTAGGGAAAAGATATTTTGGCAGTATTCCAAATGCCTATACTGCTCGGCCAGCTTGATGTGTTGGCTTCTCAAACTGCTTTTGGGACTGCGCTTCAGTAGATGGTGGCACTGCGATGGGGTTCCGAAAATATGGGAAGTTATGGCAAAGTCCCCTATCAATCGCCGGCAACCTCCGCTGAAGACCCGACTACTGGCAACATTTATTTATAAAGCAAATGATACAAACATTTGATATTTTCGGTTGCCCTGCGCCGAGGTATCCCCAAAGTTGTTAGATCTTTCCTTAGGCTTGGCTGGCAGAACTGTATCGCATATTCCACCGGTAGACGTACGCAAGAGCCTACAAACTGTTAAAATCTTGAAGCGTTGAAGCTTCCGAATGCAAACCACGATGAGGTTGCAATTTGAATGTCACTTTCCGATGTCATTTCAGTCTGATTCTTACAGACACAATTACATGTAACCAATTACCGAGATATTTTTTGCTGGAAGACGTTTGAGCTTCTTTTTCCCCAGTTTATAACAATACGCTAGCTGGTGTTTTGATTGATTTACTCTGCATTTGTTCAAATTAAACAGAAGTAGATTTTGGAGTGACCAAATTTAGTGAAAGTGTACAACGCAAGGAACAGGGGATGAAAAACTCAGGCAGAGAAAGTGCATAGTTGCACAACTCGCACTCTGCCCCTGGCGTACACACCTTCAATTTTCTCTTACTTGACTCGAAAATATGAACTTTCCATTAGTTGCTTCACTTTGTAAACTCATAAACCCCTAGTTGGGCTTGCTACAAGGCAACTCAACTAGAGTTATGTTAATGGTCAATCTGTTCCTCACGGTTTGGTCTATGGGGTCTAATGACTTGCACCTACAGTTGAAATAAGTTGCCGTACTATGAGGTTTAACACCCCACAGCCTTCGCTTGGAGGGATTATGATATAGCAGTTTTGCTTTAATGTTCACACAGCGCAAATCAGTTCGTTCAGAGAAATATGCGTGGGACTAAAGGACAGTTGACGTGATTTGTAATACGCAGCGATAATACATATGATTGAGCACCTAGTCGTATCATTAAACGATGTCATCTCGCCCACTCACTTTGGTGAAAAATCCAGGAAAATAATCTTGTCGACGTCTTTAGAAAACTTGGATTATCTGTAGCGTTCACAACAAATATCGGAAAGGCTACTTAGATGTTTACCAATGTGACGCTTCACGATCTTACCTAATGAGAGTAAAACTGCCGTCTGTTTAAAATTTTGCGGAAGTACTTTACTGACCAATTCCACCCACAATGTTTTTGGCTAGCAGTAACAAAATCACTACTGGGAAAAGAGTTGTTTTCGTTTGAATCTTTAAGTCTCAAATATAAACGTGCACCTAACTAAACTAGCAAGATTATCTTACTAACTCGCTCTAAGGACAGCAAGTTTACCCTTGGATAAAGTGTTCTTCGTCTTCATTCTGTAGTCTTATTCCAAGTATTGTATCTACTTTTCTGCCTGATGACCAGCAATTCCATCTGATGGAATACGAGAATAAACCATTTATTTAGTTGTTTATTTATCACATTGATCCAAGTATCTACTGCCATAAAAACTAAATGAGATCAGCCAGTACAGAGTATCGATTCTCCTGATCCTGACAGGAAACCTCGACTAGTTAAGCTGTTGAACTCTCCACCCACATCCCGCAGAAATTGAGATAGGGCTATGGAATAGGTCAATAGTTTGGCCCCGTTTGACGCGTAGAAGTGCGAGTTATTTGGTAGTGTCAATAGCGTAAACATACTTATGGACATTGTAACACGTTTTGTTATGTAGTTAGGGAATCTAATGGGTCCGCCTATATCAAATCCGTGTGCAAACGATGGAATACATCTGCACGTATTCAAACGTCACCTGGTTTCCATTCACTTTGACCCTCGTCTTAGCCAATACCGATTTGATTACGTTTTCGTAGCTAGTCTGGTTACGTTGGCTTAGTGAGATGACACACAAGTTTTCGGCTTTTATGACACTAGTGGGCCAACCAAAGTAGCAGCGGTTCGAACCTACGGAAGCTCCATTACAAAGGATTGACCATGCCTAAGCTGATATATAATGGATATTCGTCAGTTTCAGTTTATTATGCAGTCTACGATCATGGGTGCTACTCTTTTGATGTATAACAAGACTGCTCGAAACCTAGACTCAGTTCGCCAACGATCCAATAATATAGAGGTACCATTGACGGTATTGAAGCTGTGCAAGTGTTGCTCTTACAAATGGTGACCCACTAGCAAACATGGGTCACCGCTCAGTAATGTGTGGCAGTCCCACAAACTAAGAGATAATCAATCAAACTTAAGAAAAGTTTAGAATCGCAGAATTGTACAAGCGTTTGCTCAGTGATTTTGCTTTACACATTTTATAGAATTTAATAACTTTGTGCACCCAAGCAGACAAGCGCTAGCAACTAGTCCGAGGTCCCAATCGGACATATAGTAAATGTGCCGCTGAAGTTTAGGACATGAATATGTAAAGTGTAGCAGTCTAAACCGAGTAGCTATAATCTAGTAACCTCAGTGCATGTAAGGTTAAAAAAACAGTACAATCATTAATGACGTACCATACCTTTCCACTTTCATAAGCTGTTCTCACAACTTTTAACCTGGACACCCACTGAAGATCGTAGACCGTTCTCCTCCAGTTCCGTAAGTTCGCATTTCTTTACTAGTTATCGCCATATGTGTAGCTGCTCTTTTTTGGCCAATATGTACTTCAGCAGGGCTAGCCGGAATTCTGCAACCATAATGACAAAGCATACTTTCCGTAGCAGGTCTGCCTTCATACTCTTCACCGGACCACATATGCGCAATAAGCTAACAACCTCGGCAAAAGCAACACTAAAGTGTTAATCCACAATTTTCTCCTACTTAGCTTGTCTGAGTGTGCTTCCAACAATTATTTCAACAATTGTTAAACACATGCTCTTTTATGTCCATCATCACCCCAGCGTCGATCTGTTCTTCCACACTACCAGTGGAATTCGGAATTAATACAACAGTTGCAGTGAAGAATCACTCAGGTACAAACAACCTGGCAGTTAACACTCAACTTGCGACCGCTTTCTATATCACGCAGTATAGGAAAGCTTTCAGAAGTTTCACACTAGATTGGGAACCTTACTAGAGCGTTAACTCCCTAGCTATCCTCAAAAACTTAAGATGGATCACTAGCTAATGATTCAAGGCTTTTCGTGTCAAACCACGAATGCGAACACTATACTGCCTCGTACTTTTTACTTTGGTCTTCCTTTGTTTCCGTAAGGAAAACCTTGAAACCATGCTTAGCTACCAGCTACCATAAAAACTGGGGACCTTAAAACGGTTACGCGATGAACTTACTAAACCGTAAACGGTAGTGGCCCAAGACTTCTGTTCTAAGCCCGTTGTTATTCCGTACGTATAAAAATGTATTGACCCCTCGCATTGTGGACCATTGCTATATTTTTGTGGATGATTCGAGAGTCGTTAACAGAGGAAAACAACGCACGCTACTTAAAGACAGTTGCATTGTTGCGACGCGGTCGCTCTTGTGTGGCTTGACCCTTAATACCAATGTATGTCGGCTACAATCTTTTAGTAAGGATAGGAATGGGGATCAGAGTGTTGCCGTAATCCTTGTGTCACAGTGTGTTGATAAAGCAATTGATCTAAATATCCTTGGGAAGAACAATTTCACACCTTCAACACTGGGTTGACATGCCGCCAATAATGCTCGGTAGCAGATATTCCGTCGCAAAATATAGTTATGCAATGCCGAACCTGAGGTTTACCTTCCCGTTTCTAATGCGGAGCTACGGCTTTTCTAAGAATACTGTTTGCAAACTTGGATGCCATATCTCCTGAATGATAAAGCTTGCATCGAAAAGGCTAAACAAACAAGCTGCCAAGAAGATTGAGGACCAGCGTGGGAAGTCATATGATGAACGTCTAATAATCTTAGGATAGTTTAATCGAGAGCGGTCCGGCTGATAGGAATGTTCAAGAATATGGACAGCCTCATTGCTATAAGGCCTGCTGTTCTATTTGAACTAGCTACATCTAGTCAATGGCGGTAGCATGAAGTTAAGCATCAAAGATGTAGGCTGGATAATGGCGCACAGATTTTTGGGCATTTAAAATAAGTTTCCTTCGGCCTTAGGGGAACATGCTACTGTAGAAGCCTACAAGAAAAGCCTAAGCATCTATTAGCCAGATCTTATTCCAGAATTGTTGGATATTCGTGAAATTCTGTGATATCTCCTGGTCTAATATCTATGTAAGTACAGCAATTGTCGCATATTACCTTGTATAAGCTGATGCGTATATACGCCGACAATATAACTTTGTAACGTTAACTTTGTCCAATATCATAAGTCCGTATTTTAGCCGACTCCCAAAAAAGCAAAAAGTAAAACTAACTTGTGTCCGATAGTGTTCAATTCTGTATATTCAGTATGTTTCTGTTACTATCATCCGTCGCGAAAGTCAAATGTGCAACGTACCTAGAATTTTCGATACAAACATAAGGTGTCTACCTATAGAACATCAACTCACCGCCTGGGATACCTTCTGTCACTAACAAGTGATGCTAAGGTAAGATAGGGGAATAAGTGTGCAATGAACTTCTGGGTGGATTTGGCATGTGATTGTTTCAAATTGCGTATATTTGGCGTAGATCGCCTACGAACATTTAGCCATTTACTGCCTGCATATTTTTAATTTTGCCCTACAGTCGTCATCAAGGTACGGCATGCATACGTACGGGAATAGTACTTTCTAAGGCAAGCTGCATGCAATGGGAATTGACATATAAGAAGCGGAATGCAATATTGCACCCCTTGTCACATGTCCATTATATGCTAGGCGTCTTGTGGTCTAAACCGCGCCTAGACATTCAGATGTGTACGTCTCCGCGTCGGCGTTCGGTTGCTGCGACAAATCCAAAACAACCTTCCGTGCGCTGACCACACCTAAGACACAGCCTTGGTCGGAACGGACCCTGTAACAAGATTGCGCCCTTTCTGTCTGAAGAGGTGTCACCGTGCTGTGTCGGTAATTGCAAGTTAGTAAGGCTTGTAATTTCTATAAAGAGGTAGTATCCTTTGCATAAGATTGGCAGATGTGCATATAAACACACGCTCAACGTTTGCCCAGGTGTGGCCTTTTTGGATGACATTTGAGGAGCTATCTGCGTAGGATTAAATTTCTTGCTGTTCGCTGCAGTATTTCAATATATAACGCTTACTTAAGTAGACTGCTTGTACCCAGGTTTTAACGCGTAAAGTTAGGGAACTTAGGAGTCAGCGTCCTGTAGTAGACAAGCTTCGGGTATATCGTTGTCTGTGTGCATGTGCTTCGCCATGCCCGTATGCTGATATACTCCCAGACAATGGTGCAACCACTGCAAATATTTAGGCGACTTTTAAAAGAAAATTGCGCTGTGGGTCAAGTTCTACGCCCTGCGGCGTTCCCCACCTACCACACCAGAAGAAATTTCGTTTCTTAGCGTCAGCAAATCATCATACCAAGACGAATGATGAAAAACCAATACACTCCAAATGTTCTGCGACGGTTGATGACAAATGGCACATTATTGGTATTGTGTTACAATAACAGGTTCTAATTAATCTAAGTCAACAATAAATTTTTTGTCTGCAAGTTCAGTTGTGGATTAAATGCACCCAAACTTGACAGGTAACCGCGGTCGCCTTCCCTTATGGTGTGCGTTTCATTACTGTTTAGCTACGTATACGCTTTATCCATGAGTTTATTTGGTACGGTGATACTGCCGTGTTCCATATGGTTATCTATAATACGTATAGTATTATTTCAAGGAAACGTACCGCACTTGCTCTTGCATGTTGCCTTACAAACGGATGTTCAAACGAAAGTCGCAGTGGCACTTAATTTGCCTATTCGCACTAATTGCTCCGGCAAACGTTTTCGTAGTTGCGGTGACTAATACTTATCCATCAGTTGATCATAACAATTTAACCTGGGTATAATATTGCTTAAATGATATAAATACGGAGGAGAGATACCTGGCCCATTTACTTCCCTTAGTGGAGAGTCCTCGTAGTGTGCGTTCTACCTTAGATGAGCTTTCTTTATGTTGCCCGTATTCTACAGGCGACCATGAATCACCCATGACTGATGTATCGCAGGCCGTTCATGAGGTTTTCTTTTGAAACCCGTTATGAAGCACTTCGGCTGGTGTTGCGTGAATGAGCGTGCAATTGCAAATCGCCTAAGACATACTGAACAGCTTGCGGCATGGGCAGAAACAGCTTTACCAGGACTGCCGAAAGACTACCGAACATTAATGCGAACTCCCAGATCCACTGAAACGTTTGCAGCGTCAACCGGCACGCACGGGCATTTGGACCTGGGAAATGGTTTGAGGAACATCCTACGCAAGCATGCATGATTTCCAACGGTTGTATATTTTATCTAGGTACACGTTGATAGATTTACGCCTTTTCGCTCATGAATCTATGAAGCTGTGCATGCACCTGGATTAGCTCAGTAACACCTGATGTAGCACCCCTTGCTTCTCGCTTACCTTTGTAGGTAGCTTTGCATAAACGTCGTCTCAGATTCTTGTGTCCTGAATATCTGCATGCCTCTTTAATGTCTCCTCTACTTCTGCTGCCCCGAATAGTTTCTTCTTTCTGCCTAACCCAACCTCGTCTGAACTACCTCGCCCAACTTCTCACAAATGTTAGGCGACTGAGGTATACTAACGCATGTTTGTCACCTCCACTGATCTTTTCATCTTCCCCTGCTTTGTTTGTTGCTTCTCCTACCTTTTACTCCTAAAACCCTTCGGTGCGTTGACACTTTTATTTTATTGAGCCCCTTATCTCACTCTCATCTGTCCTGCTTTGCTTGTTAACCTGCCGCTTTCGTCTCAAATTGCCCACCTAGCCTTGCTGTTTTCTTAGCTCACTTGGAACATTGAGGCTTAAAAGCCTGGTTTACGGCAGATTCACGCGTGTTAAATTTAGTTCCTTGTATTTGCCTTCGCTTGCCACCGTCTTCTTTTTGTCCTCAATCTTCCTCTCATTCCTTATTTTAGTTATTAAGCAGCTTTCGCTTGCACGGATGCTTTAGACGATAGCCGAACACAAAATACCAAACAGCCTTTTTGCCTCTCCTTGTATCATTTTTACTATGTTGTAACATATATGACTTTTCCATTCACACCACCTGATGTCACAGGTTTTATTGGTGGTATCTACTAATCACGTTTGCTTTACCTTTCTCTTCTTTTCCCTGAGGTCTGCAGATATCAACAAAAACTTAACAAGGATCGGGCCTGGTCTGTAGATCTGCGACTGAATGAACCTGCAAAGACAAAAGTGGATCATATTAATCGTCCAACACACTCACTCCCTTTCTTATCTAACAACCCTGGTCAATTGGATCTGGTTGCCTTAGCCATAGGGTTTGCTCAGCAATGGCCTGCCTACAAAAGAGCCTTCAAAACTATTGCTTAACATGACCTACCTGCATGAACTCCTAATTACCCACCTGTGATCCTACCTGTCAAGCGTCCAAGCGGTTGCTTATGGCTTGTCAGCCAACTTAGACAGCTCAACCGATAACAAAACGTTGACTTCCCGGGGTAGCAACTCTATAGTGACCGCGCTACAGGATGGGATGGGTTTTGGCCTGGCAAGCGTTCTGCATATCAAAAGCCACAGATGTCTGTTTAGCAGCTCTGCAACAAGGCGGATGTTATGCAACTCTTCCTAAAAGTCACGGTTCCAGGATTACCCAAGCAACCAAACTCCACCCACGGACGTCACCCAACCCTTCTCGCACTAACCACGTATCAATCGCAAATGCAGTGGCACATATTTAACCTCATATAATCGATAGGCACATGAACTCCTACATACGTATATTCACATACAGCTCTTAAGTTCATGGCTAACTTGTACCATCTGTTATACTTATACATTAAACTTGTATATTATATATTATGTATATACATTCAGTTGTACCTTTAATCTGATCATGCCTATATGGACGTGTCTCGCATTGCACGAGAATAAAGAACTTAGTTATTTCTTTCAGATGCAAATCTAGCCCATCATGTGCCGTGTTATATCTCCCGTAATCACACACGCTTTCGTCGTCCGTTTCTACTCTGGTGAAAGCATGCCAGGCAGCGTCCATGATTTCCTTGCTCCAACCATCAATAAGTTAATGAAGTTTACGTCTGACAGGTTGATCCTGAGAGTTTGTGATTCCGCTTTCACAGTTGATTTAGAATCTGTTGTAGTTGACGGGCTAGCACGTGCATTTATGTAGCGGATGAAGTGTCACTAAGGATATACCAGTTGTAACAAGTGTGTCGAATTTATACTGACCCCCGGAAACTGAATGCCTTGAGCAAACGTACTGTCCTTTCGCTCTAAACGATGGGCAGAAAGATCTTGTAAGTTTCTTAGTCCACTGCAAACCGTTCACCTTAGGAAATAGTACGGCTTTCCGTTCGCTCTCTGTAACAACCGAAAGAATCCCTAGTTGTTTCTTCCAGTCTCACTACTTTGCAATTGTCACCGTTGCAGAGCGCTTTCATGACTTAAAAGAAAGATATCAGCAAAAACAAACTGTCCGTAGTGATTAAAGAAAGGTGCGGTTCCTACTCCCAATGCCAGTATACGTCTTTCCTGTAGATATGGCTCGCAGCTGGGACCGCCTATGTGAAAAGCTGAAGTCTCTGACATTGGCCTGGCATCAATTGCGACAGAATAGTAATCCAGGCCTAACATTCCCGTTCATCACAGTAGATGCTTTGCATGTATATGAAGCATCATTAAGTGACCTAGCGCGCCAAAATGCCCTGGTAAGAAGCACATATTTTCCATAACCGCTGATACAACGCAGTACACTGGTTACCTACATGGTGATAATGTTCGTCATGCCGCCCGGAACATGTCTGCAATGTTGTCTCGAAATGTTACAGTCGAAATCAATTTCTCAGATGCCCGAGGTACGTACATTTTTAGAAAAACGAGGAAATCCTCCTACTTACACAGTAAGTTAGGGACATTTTAACGTGACGTTCTTCACAATAACGCTACTGACTCTATTTGCCCCATGTGGAGTTTCTCGCAAAGCAACTGCCAAGGCAGTAATGAAATGGTTGGACAACGTGCGACCAAATAGGGCACCACAACGTATGAGCACACCGCTTACTTCCACGGAAGAACTACTGAACTGCAATCTTATGCTCAATTATTGAGTTCTAGGTTGTAGAAGTGGTTGACCTGGACAAACTGAATGTGCATGCATGACACCCATGCACGCTTACTACCCGTGGTCGAGGATCTGTCTCTGTGTTACCGGATTGTTTTCACTAACTTTTGTAAACCAACTTTTGATCGTACGAGACGAAATCGCTCCGCTCGTTTAGAAAATTCGCTGACAAACAACCAGGAGGAGGAACCAATTGTTCATGATCCCAGTAAGTACGTGATGAATTCATCTAAAGTACAACTTGATGTGTTGCAATTAGAAGCATTATCACTTGGGCTTGATTACAAAGTCCCCCTAGGACGTTGAACGGCTTGTTTATAGAAGCCCAATTTGAGAACTTTTTTGACCAGTTTAAGGAGCTCCAACCAACCAGCGCTGATAAGCATATGTGGTTCAGAAACAAGTTAACTGATATCGCTCATGAGGTGAAAAGCATGCCAATTAATGAAAAATGTGCCATCACAGCTCGACATTTTCAGGCTTTACGTGAAATACGAGCTAAGGACGTAGTCGTAATGAAACCAGATAAAGGTTCAGGAGTGGTAAGCATGAATAAAACCGAACACAATGAGATCTGCGCCATACTCAACGATGCGAGTAAATTCGAACGGCTCACGAAAGTGGGGGACACAAGCAATGTCGAAATGCGCATAATTCGTCACCTAAAAGTACTTCTCCTCCACCGCGTGGTAGACTTTGATACATTTAATAGTTTGAAGCCGAGTGGTAGCACTATTCCACAGTTGTATGGGTCCCCAAAGACACATAAGCGTGAAGTGCCACTCAGGCGAACCGTTCAATGATGAACGCGCCCCAGCACAAACTCGCTCGTTGGTTAGTGAAGTTGTTAGCTCCGCTGAAACAACAGTTCAATCCGTACAGTCTTAAAGACTCGTTTCAACTCTTTGATGATCTGGATGAACTCAACCTGTCAGACAAAGTTATATGTTCCTTGGATGTAGAATCTTTATTTACCAACGTGCCGCTACATCAGACGGTTGATTACGTGTGCGAATTAGCTGAAAACGGTAGCTGTTCGCTACAAATTCCAACTGAATTGCTCAGAGAATCTCTACTATTGTGCACGGAGAATGTGAATTTTCACTTCCGGAATACACCATACCGTCAGATTGACGGCGTAGCAATGGGTAGCCCATTAGGTCCTGTGCTCGCTGATTTCTTCATGTTGATGGTAGAAAGAAGCATTTCGACGGAAATAGCCCTGGTGCCCTACTACAAAAGATATGTCGATGATACCTTGGCTTTCTGTTCATCGGAGCAGCAGCTCACACACTTGGTAGAACGGCTCAATGGTGCTCATGCTAACTTACGGGTTACATGTGAAATAGAACAAAACAATTGTCTACCATACCTGGACATACTCATAACTCGCAAGGAAGATGGATTGATTAAGAGATCAATTTATCGAAAATCGACTTGGTCCGGTCAGTACCTGCACTTCACCAGCTTCACACCAGTGCGGTACAAACGGACATTTGTGAACACTCTAGGTGGTCGTGCCAGATGAATTTGTTCTGCCGACTTTCTGGACTATGAGCTAGTGTTAATTACAGCAACACGAATGGCGAATGGCTACCCTCGAAGATTTATCGAGAAACACAGCCAACCGCGAGGACCAAAGGACTCGGTGCACACGGCAGCCAAGAAGAAAGTGTATATCGAGTTACCTTTCAAAGGTGACTTAACCACGCTGAAGACAACTAAGCATATAATTTCGGCTACACAAGGAAGTTACTATGCTGTACAAGTTGTCGTTATCAACCGAACCCGAAAGTTGCCCATACCTCCAACGAAGGAAGCTCAGCCTATTGAGGCCAACTCACACTCTGTATACCAATTTGTATGTGACTGCGGAAAAAGTTACATAGGCAGAACCAATAGAACGCTGACTTCCCAAATAAAGGAACATGTGCCAGGATGGGTTCAACATGAAGTTGCTCAGATTGCCTACCCTCGTGATATTCCATGTTCGCGCAGACCGCCGGCTTCCTCGATAGGCAAACACCTATTGGACTCGGGTCACCAGATAGAGCTGGGCTCAGCGTTTAAAGTTGTGTTAAGTCACACTAATCCCCGCTTCCTTCGGTTTGCTGAGGCTGTCGCAATTAGCCGTATTAAGCCAGCCTTGTGTGTTCAGAAACAATTATTTTTCAGCCTAAAGCTGCCTTGGACGTAGGTGTAAACTTCCGTCATTCATTTTGCACCTTAAGCTTGTCTGGTTGCACCCACTGTTAGCTATATCTATGCTTATCGGTTATTGTTAATGGTACTGAGGAGACAATACGAAATGCTTGCATCTACCAGCCTTCGTCTTCTTTCCGTGCTTTTCAAATTGTTGAAGGGAACTAACTTCTTTAAACCCATGTACTTATTTGCAACTACAGTTTGTGTGCGCATATCCGTTTGCATATCCGTTTGCTTCCTTCTGCATTTTTTCCAAATCAAAAGCCTCGGTAAGCGTGTGAACGTAAGCTGCGTTGCGAACATCCATACTCAGTCTAAGTAAACAGTCGAACAGTTTTCCATGTAGAAGAGATTTATGTGATACGCTTGGGTTTATAAATGCTTGCAAGATTTTTGCGCTCTGTAATGGCAGCAAGCGGCACCAAGACAGAATAGAGTCTTCCTCCTTAAAGTTTTCGTCCAGGTTAGTTTTACATGTAGGGAACTGTAGGGGGCTTCAATGAATGGGAGGCATCGCGGCCGCTTGAAGGAAGCAGCTGAATTTTCGTTCACCTAGTTCTTCATTCGGCTGCTTCCTCAATCAGCTGTTTATGGTTGTCAGGTGACCAGCGCCTTGCTTGGTGCAGACCATCGTCAGAAATTCGTAAGGTCACAGGAGCGTGCTTCAGGACAAAAGGACGATTATATGAGGATAGCGTGTAGGGGCCCTATGCTGATGAAAATACAACCGTTCTTCCTTCAGCAGTCAGCATGTGCTTGCAGGGTCATTGCAGTGGGCTACATCCTGTATTTGCCAACGAATACGTTATCTAACACCATAGCTGTTAAGGGTAGGTAGGTGGGAGATTACCTTTAAAGTCAGTTTAGTTACGCTTCCCATTGAGGATTTTCTTTTGCATGGGGCTTTAGATGACTTCTCAGTCTTTCCATTTGAATCCGACAACCATGTCTTAAAAAATCGTTTGCGCAACGCCTCTACTTCTGTGGCGCGGATGTACCGACGGGTACCGGTATGGTAGTAATCAACACATCTGTTGCATGCAGCTGACGATAACAAAGCGGTGCCTCGGTGCGTGTTTAGCAAAAACGTCGGTTTCCAGTTGGCAGGAACCACTTTTTTCGCAAATAGCCCAAACAACCTTATCACGGCTGGCCGTCTGCCCTACCGCATTATCGCAGTCTATACGGGCTCGCAAACTGTTAGTTACGGGCAGTGCTACCGCTTTTGTGGCCTACATGACCTGTATACCCATGGCATGCAGTATTCGAAGATGTTCGTCTTCGCTGCTTCCGGCATAGTGGAGGTACCTGTTAACATGGATAGCACATATCTCATGCTACTGTATATGTACGATAGCTAGAAATGGCTTGGTGATCATACCGTTGCTACATATCTTCCGGAATGACGCTCTGGAACCGCAGTGTTCGCCTGGTACGGAAGCAAACGGAAACACAGCAGTAGCCATGAACGTTGAATAAAACCCTCTACCAACACTTTTGACTGCCCATACGGTCAGCATATCATAGGCGCTGCATGCTATTCTTCTGTGTTACTCGTATACTACTGAAGTGGCCAGAGACGCTGGCATCTTGCAAACGGTTAACTATGCCCATACCCTATAAATGGAACCTCACCCTGCCAGTAAAATAATGCTTACGTATCTCTTGCCACAAGTTGTACATTCAATGCGGACTTCCCTTCTATATCGTCACATTTCGTTATGTTTTCATTTCTGTGAGCATTGCATGCACCGTCGTTTCCCGTAAGACAGTTTTTCCAGTTAAGATGACGGCACCAGCATACTACATCGTGCTCCTGCATGAAAATGGTGTCATACAAAAACAATTAGATGCACTTCGCAGCTTAGCTGTGACAACCACCGTGCAATGATTCCTAGCGCGTTAGTGCACGAGTATCATCAGGCTATTTGTCAGCACTGCCAGCCAAACCATAATGAAAAGGTGCATGATGTAGAGGTCACATGCCGCACCAGTAAGTCGGTTTATTGTGCGCTTTTAAGTGATCGTGACAAAAGGCCTTCGTTGCTACAAGTGACAGGTGCACAAGCTACGCTTGACCGGTCAGACTGAAGGGTGTGCATGGACAACCCGCCAAAACGCATCAGGTAAGTTCTGTCTTGGACCAACCGTTTCTGGTTACAATCAGAAGAGTGCGAGTACATATTTCCGACGAAGATGACGAGGATGACGCGGATCTGTGCACACCGCAGAACCCCTGGCGTAGCGACACTGATTACTGCGAGCCTCTGCAGTTAGACATTCTGCAGGCGAATTCCGCTTCAGCACACCATGTACGTTCAAGTTCCAGTCAGCGTGCGTGCACCGGAGATGGTGCAATGACGTCATTTGGTAACATGAGTTTACGCGTATGCTCCCATTCCTGCAGCGGATTCCGCTGCTTATCGGCGGACAAAATAATGCAAAGCGTTGTTGTCATCCATGCCACCAGGTATGTTACTCGTCCGTCACGCTACCGCCTATTTCAGCATTTTTATCTTGAACAGCCGAGCAAACGAATTCGCCTAATGCAAACAAAGCAGGTAACCTTCAGGCCCAAACTCCTAAAGCGGAAGGTAAGGCGCAGAACTTGGATTGTTTGTCTATTAAAATGGAAACCCGTTTGCTACCACAGTGTGTCCGAGGGTACGTACACAGCTTTTGTCCTCCATTTCCCGTCCCCCTAGCAGTGGCATAAGACCCATGAAGGTGAGATTGGAGTCAAAGAAGCGTGCTTGAGATAATTGACGGGAATTGTAAACAGTCTCCTGTCTCCTGCAACCAAAAACATGCCTTTCCCCATTACATCAGTTAAGGATCTGATAGAATTTGACCAAGCGCTTGAAGACAAAATCGAACGCAACGATTTGGTAGTGCCAAATTTATTACTATGAACCCGTCTACAAAGATATAATTGTAAAGCGTGCCATGCATGAATCTTATGAACTCTACGGCGTAGGCTGTAGAGCGTCATGCGTCTGGCCGTCGGGCGTCCCATCAACATTTTAGGAGCAAAAAGCAAATAACCTTTCAAGCAAATGCACAAATATGACATTATTTAGCCTAAGTACGCATGGTATCCCACACGTATTTTTTAATTTGTCTGCTTGCTGCTCAAGCATGCTAAAAACAGCGATGCTACTGCAACTAATGTGGCTCATTTCTTACGCAAATACCTGCGGAATGCACGTACACCTTCCGCCCGCGTACGTAGAATAGCCATGGACAGAAAAAACACGAGGAAGCATTACCTTCGTTCCCAGCATAGCGAACACTCTTCACAGCTTGTCGATGCTACTGATAGGCACATTATTTTGCATAACAAGCACCTCGGTCATCTTGTACGGCAACCGTGCACTAAATACATGTTTTGTTCTTTCACTTGTCGCCTTCTTTAACTTCACCAGTATCTGGGTACGTGCGTGCGTTCATGTAATTTGGTCGTAACCACTTATGGAGCATTTGGCACAAGTTGACTCACGTTATCTATGTGGAACCGGTTTCCTTTTCCTAAGCGGTAAATAAACAATTTTGAGTGTGGCGTCTTTTGAGGTTTACCTTTCAAAGCATAGTTTCGTAATAGTGTTTACAGTTGTCGTGAGGAATGTTATATGTTAAACGTTATTGTTAATTTTAATCTTAAATGTTTAATTTAAATTTTGCTGTATCTAAAGAATTTTTGATCCTCGTTTCCCCGGATTACGTCGTACCCGTTCTCAGGTACTTAGCAAAATTCGTGTAACTTTTTCGGGTGCAGCCTCTTGCTACTATTCTGGTATTTTTGTGCTTTGTAACCCGTTTTGCACTTTGTTTAACCCGTAACTGTTTCTGTAGACTAACGGACAGTTACCAGCGTTTTGGTTTTACTGTTTGATACTTGTCTCAAACTATTTGAAAGCGTCATGTCGGATCCACCGAATACCGGCGCTAATGTGTCTGCTGTTGCGTTGATCAGCAAATCTAATGCTGTATGCGGCAGCGTAAGCTGCTCAAAGCCTGTGACGGAAGAGCCTGGTGGCACGCCTTGCTATGTATGCAACTACCGATTTAAGCCCGGGTCAGTGCGCAATGCTTTCGAGTAGCGATAGCATGCTGTTCAGTTGTCCTTTATGCCGTGGCCGTCGTTCTATGCGTTTGGAGGTCTATGAGCAGACATCGAACAATGTCTGGCTGGGTAACCAGCAAAGGTGACCTTTCCTTACATCGCTTGATCACAAAGTGGAGTTACTGATGAGGAAAATGGGTGCCTCTATTGAGGTCAGCTCATTGGTGGAAGCCATGCAACTAATATTTGTTGTTGTCGATGAAAACCCAACTGCGGTCATGGTTACCGTGTCGTGTGCCCTAGCGGTTCAGCTTGCCCCTAAATAGGCAGATGTCGTATTGGACGTCGTCCTAGGCAAGACCGCTCTTCTGTTATCTGTGCCCAATCAAAGCAAGAGAATGTAAGTTTAAAAATTCCGTAAGGCTCCTACAAAACCTGAAGTTACTGCACCCATAAAGCTATTGGAGTTGGAACACAAAGCTTCAAAACCAACCACCCTAGTTTCATTGGCGAACAAAAGCGTCGTGTCGACATCAGTCACACCTGCGAAGTCTTAAGGGACTAGACCGGTGAGGGAGTTGGAGGTAGAACACAAAGCCCCAACCTCAAGTACTCCAGCTCCCTTGGCAGAAAAGTACGCTGTGGCGACTGACAAACCAGTGCAAATTGGTGTTGTGTCGAAGCCACGTGGAGTGCATAAGCCTTTTCGGGTTGATTTTTTACTGATAGTAGCGTTATCTTTCGTAAGTTTGCTGACTGCGCGGCAGCTCTTCCCAAGGACTGCATGCTGAATCACCAGTGTTTCAACCTCTGCATCCAAAAGATGCTTCCACCTGGTTTCCCCGGTGGCACTATCAAGAAGCTAACCAGCTTGGGACACCTCCCTGTCGATAGGCCAAAGCCGCAATGCTGACAATTTGTGTAGTCCACTCAACACCGGAGGAACGCAAAGCGTTATTGCGCTTTGCAAGCAACCCCAAGGGTAGTAATGTCAGCGTTCCGCTGGACCTCCTACCGGCCGATTGATTAAAGTTAAAGGAAACCAGCAAAAGCTTCAAGAGCAGGCGGGCGGCTGGTGTGCAAGGTACTCGTCTTGCGGGATTTATGGTGCTTAGCCGGAAGTCATATCCTGCCCTACTTGAACCCGTCCTGGTAGCGTACGACCTAGGGCTGGTTATGCCGAGTTTCTTCATGTAGTGCGCAGCAATGTGCGTAGCCTACAGAACATGGTACACGTACTGGGTCCACGAGTAGACAAATCGACATGCTTGCTGTCATCGAAATGTGGTTGTCCCCGAATCTCTCAGACGGTGAATCATGTTTACCTGTCTACACTGCTTAGATGTGTTCGCTCTGTTGGCCGCTAAGGCGGGGTGGCGCACTTTATGTGAGTTATAAACTTGAAGTGTTAATGGCCTATGTTTTTCAGTCTCCGGAGCAAACCGTTGAAGACCTGTCGACCATTGGAAGCAGTTTCTCTGCTAAGTTTACAGAGGTAGTGTTATATGGAAGCCTTGGTATCATCTCCAGGGTTACTGAATATATTTGTACTCAGGCTGCCGGTAGGTGGCTAATATTTGGGGACTTCAACCTCACTGAAGTCTGGTGGGCTGATATACCTTGCCGTCCGGCGGTGGTACACTTTCGATCCGGATCTCCTCCAGCTAAGGTTTCAACTTCCTTTGCATCAGTACGTGGACCTCTAGACTAGATACATGCGCAACCAGCTTCCGTCTACCTTGGGTCTCATTGTTGCAGCCACACTATTTCCTAACTGATATTACATACGGCTTTCCTCTAGGAGCCAGTGACCATGTCTACATATCTTTTCGAGGTGCTCTAACTAAGTGTCAGCAAGCTAGCGCCGAGGCACGTCTAAATATTTGGCGGACAGCAATTAACGAAATGCAAGACAAAGCTTTAATTCTACGTTGCGTGCTAACGGTGGCTGACAACCTTAAGACAGCCTTGGAGAAATGTTAGGCCCAGCTCACCGAGAGCTTTGCTCCCCTTATCCCACAGTAAAAGACCGGTGACAAGGAGGTCGCCTCCTTGGATGGATCATGCAGTTAACTACCTGCTCAGAAAGCGCTTTAAGTCTTGGCGGATATACCAAGCGGCTTCATAAACAAGCGACTATTCAATCTGTTGAGCGGTTAGAAGCACATGTAAGCAAAATCTTAGGACCGTTTGGCTTCAGTACAAGGAGGAGTTGGATAACGCATCCCTAACCAATCCAAAGCAGTTCCATGCTTACGTACAAAAAAGCAGCGGTACAAACTCGTCCATACCGGCTTTACTATGGGCGGTCGGGTCCCGTGGGCATATTGACTATGCTAAGGGTTGTATACTTAGCGTACAGTATACGGGTATCTCTTCTTGTGAGACCTCTCTACCACAGGATGAGCTGGTTACAAAAGTCCCGGCGGATTCTTGCCTAACTAAACTCAGTGTAACGGCAACACATTTCCTCGGTCTATGGCAAGAGCTGAAGCTTTCCAAAGCTTCTGGCCCTGCGTCAGTTCAGCTGAACCTGATGTATGAAGTTGTTCCTGAGCTAAGTGGCCCTCTCACATGCGTGTTTACAATATCGATCGACAGCTGTGCCTTCGGCTTGGAGGAGGGAGATCACCTGTCCGCTTTTTAAGGGCGATGACAATGCCCTGCCTGCAGTCTACCGGCCAGTCAGCTTGACAAGCGTAGTTAGTTTGTTTGAAAAGTTTGTCAGGGAATCGATGGAGAATCACCTGATTAATTTTGACCCACTCAGCACGGCACAAAACAATTTACCTGTTGCCCGTGAAAGCTGGGCAGAGGCAGTCGATCACCGTCACGCTATCGATGCTATTGACTTCTCGAACGCATTTGTTACTGTCCCACCTCAAAGGTTCTCATTAACGTTGAGATCGTACGGAGTAGTCGGAGTCGCATTTAAAGGGGTGCCTGCCTTTCTAGAGGGGATAAAACAATGGGTACGAGTGAGACCTAGCCTTGCACTTAGACAAGCTGTTCTTAGGGGCGTTCAGCAGGGCTCGGTTCTATGGCCGTTGCTTTTCGCAATTTATGTCCATAACCTACCCCCGGAGCTTGAAATACCGTCGCTATTCTTTTGTTGACAGCCTCAAACTCTGGGATATTGTGGTTAGTCCTGGAGTCTCTGAGGCTATCCAGAATGCCTTGGATAAGCCGCATGATTGTTCAACCTTATGGTTTATGTCCATACACCAGACAAATTATTCTATCCTCCGTGTAGGATGTCCTAGTACCTCCAGGCGTTATGTAGTTGGCGGAATTGAATTCCCTGGTTTACACAACAGGTTGATCTAGGTTTCGTCCACACTTCAGTGCTTTACTCTTTGGACAATTGAAGGAAGGCTGCTTGTAGTGGGTTCCGTATGTTATGGTTTATTCTCCGCTCCTTCGGTGTTCTAACGGCCAATATCTTTGTGAGACTGTTCTCCGCATTTGTGCGACCCCACCCATATTACTGTATTCAGCAGTCTCCACAGTCTTGCAACTGACGATATGGAACTGAAGATGATGTTGCTAGTAGGTACAGGCTTAGTGAAGCGGTTACGGCACAAACGTATCCCGAACCTTTGCTTCACTTGGGTATGTACTCAATGTACAACCGCAGAATTAGAGGGGACTTGATCCTCACTTACCGTATCTTAACGGGTAAGGTCGGTCCAGACTTGTCTTAGCTATTTAATCCAGCCAAGCCACCTAGTCCTCGAGGGCACTCGTTGAATCTGCATAAACTGCGTTCTGACCGGGTAAGGACGGTAACTCGCTTGGCACCCCGGGTCACTGAACGTTACAACTCGCTTCCAAAGCGCGTCGTTAGGCAGTCTACAGCTACGGGTGTCTAACGTCCGTTAGATGCGCTTGCGTAGCAGAATAAAATCTTTCCTTCTACTAAGCAAGTTGTATCCCTAACTCCTCGTTCGTTGCGCTAAAGTTTTCCCAGACTTTGGTGTTGTCATTTTTAGCTGTTATTCCTCCCATTGTTTTCGCAGCTTACCCTTCACTCTCTTACTTCACATAGACTGGCCTGGCAGTGACTGCTTGGCAGGAACATGTGGGCAGTAGTTAGTTGGACAGGGTGTGATGCAGTCTTTGTTTTAGGTTTTGCAATATCACAAGCAGAGCTATTAATTCCCAAACCAAGGATACGCAACAGAAAAACATTCACTTGATTATCCTATCGTTCCGGTCCCAACTGAACTTGTACTTGTACTTGAACTAAGCAATAGCGCACTTTTTAGTAAATCGTAGCCAAATGGTGCGTCAGGTTGGGGTGGTTGTGCAACAGGTCCATCTAAGTATTTGCTCTTGTGGTGCTAGGCTTCAGTAGGCGGCCTACCAGGAATACGACTAAGGGTATTCCATAACAGCGTTCTGTAGGTGCTGCTCCCAAGCATACCAAGCTGTACCAAAAGGCGCCGTCACTATCGGAGCCACTCATGGGACAATGCGCACAAGTTGGTGCACTTTTCCTATTTTGCCTATGGCGCACTTATTAGTAAAATAGTCTCCAGGGAGCGTCAGGTGCTGGGTTGGCTTATTCCTAGGGTCAAGCCATGTGAGTACGGAATGTACGAGGTAGGCCACAGCATCTAGGGTAGACCTCGAACTAGGATAGGCGAACTGGAGGAGGCCTTCGAGCGCATTCTGGACGGCAGCCTTACGAGAACCTTCGAAGCAAACGTAGTGCGCCACAGGTTGATATTTGTTAGATCCTTTTCCGGAACAGTTGTAAGGTTGACCTTTCTCCAGCATCTGGCTACATTGTGTTGCTGCATACACATTGTGCATACTTTTGCAAGTAATATTGCCAAACAATTCTTTGAGTAAGGTAGGAAATGGCATGTCTGGTCTACTGGCATTATCGGAACGTAGATATTTCAGCAGATTATTTACAGTTGCGCTGTCCACGGCTGGCAGTGATTTAGCAGACCACAGATGTTGCCCACAAGAGGACTCTGTGGCTGTAGTAGTATTACACTTGTAGGACGGATTCAATTTATCTATGTCTACATCATATTATGGCGAACGCCGAATAACTCCGCTAAGCGTTTTCAGCATCCACCACAGGTCAGCACAACTGCAGTTCCCAAGAACAGACAAGACATACACTTCGCTAAGACGGCGTAGCTCTTGTTTGATCGACGTGTGAAAGCTCGTATTGAAGTGCGCATGACCATACGAATATCCAAGGTTAAGCATCTAGGCCTTATACAAGCGCCGAAATATTCTCAATGCAGTAACTCAGAGAGACCTTCAGGCAAGTCACTTGGTCTGTTCAAGCCAGTTGAAGGCGTGTAGCAAGCAGAAGAAGGAACACAAATTTTAATAAAAGCGAAGCGGTGGTGCACATGGCCAATTTTTCGCCTGTGGTGTATGCATCGCTTCGATCACAAAAGTGGGATTGAAACGACCCTGCTTTGTCGCTACGGGGTATACGTGGTAGGCAACCGGTGGTTGCCCCACAGTAAGATGTCCTACAGTTCGACGGCGGGCTGTGTTTTCCTACTTCACCGCTCATTCTCCATCTCAGCTAGTCTTGGAGGCAATAGACGTACTTGCTCCAAGGTCGACTGAATCGCTGTATGGCAAACCAGACATCCTAATATGCACTATGGCCTCTGATAAAGCTGGACTACACATGCTACGCTCAGGCATGGAGCTTGAAGGCCGCAGTCCATCTCACCTTCTCCCGTACATGCAGACACTTGTAGGTTTCTCGACCCTGGCAGCTTCCATGCCTTAACAAATGATCTAAGTACGTTCCTGCAACCCACAGCGATATTACCAGTCCCTGCTGATGAACTCCTGTTGGACAAACTAACCAAAGCAGCCGACCAAATCCATGGACGATCCTTTAAGCCTGCTGTAAATAAGGTGACTGAGCTGAACACCACTATCTCATCTGATGGTACTGCATTTTCTACTATTAGTGTAAGTATCCCGCGGTTAGCAATTAATGTGTCTCACGTCGGTCGTGAGCTAGCTGCTAACCGTAGATTCGTCCCAAGGAGTGAGCGCCGTAGTCAAATCTGCACCAGGCGATCGTGATCGTATTGCTACTTCCGACGAAACCATTAGTCGCCTCTTGTAGGTTTTCGATTCCATCACCAACTTTCACTTTTTGGTTGATACTGGGGCAGAGGTCGTTATACCTCGATCCTTGGAATAGCTTGTCGTGCAACCAGTCGTAATTTCGTTAAAGGCTGCTAGTCAAGACCACATCGCGACGTAGAGATAGAGGGTGCTCAGGCTTGCGCTTGAATTCCGACCTAATTTTCCTTTCATCTTGCTGATTACGGACGTACAGAAGCAATTAATGCCAATGAGCCTCTCATCAAATTTGGCTTGGTCGTACACTTGCTTTGTGGCAAGCCGCGAGAAGGTACCAATTCGTTAACTGTTTCCGGACAGCTCATTACGGTCAATTCCATAAGTCAGCTACTCCATCAGCGCCATTCCCAAGCAGCAGGCTTAGACTTGTCTGGAGAAGCACCGGACGCAGGCGTTTCGACCTTCTGGGTCTTGTCAGTGGTGCGCCGCCCAGGGGACCCTTTCCGGTTCCGTCCCATGACTTCAAGATGCCAGCAGCTAGTGCCACATCGCCATGGGTGACAGCCGCGGACCTGCGTGGTTGACGGGTGGACTACGATGTAGCCCGGCTCATCTTCGACTGCCATGGCATATACGAACTTTGCAGTGAACAGTAGTTAGCCTTAATGGCTAGGTCTTTCCGCCTAGCACCAATATACTACATAGGACTTAAAAGCTAAATTGACAGATTTTATATTGCTGATGCGTAGTACGGAGGATCCTGGTATAAGTCAGCTGATTGAAAGGGATAATGCCGAATTAGCTACACAATACCACAATCCTCACTTTTACTAATCAGTATTATAATATCTGTCCGTATAGCGTCTAAGTCCTTTGTAGTACATAAGCGCGACGCCGAAAGTTCTAGCTCGTGCGGCTAGCCGTTGTTCTCTGCACAGTTGAAAGGTTTTGCCTGCTATGCGCTCTTTCTCCAGAGGATCGGATAAAAATGAAAAAGGCTGTTGTATAGCTACGAACACGCCGAGGAATTGGTGAAGCTGGACTACATATCGTGGATTAATGCGTGGTTTGGAAGACCCTGAGATCCTGTTGGATATCCATTCTCCTCATCCCGGGACAATAAAGCACACAAATGGACTACGCGTGTTAACCGCCAATGTGCACATCCTAAGGAATAAATTGGAGGAGATTCAGTTGATTGCCTTAGATACCTGTCCAGACTTATTGGGCTTCACTGACACCTGGCTATTCACCGACATCACGGATTCAGAGGCGTCTATCCCCGGTTAGCACCTTCCTCTATCCTATCAACAAGGATCAAGTTTCTGCGATGGTGTAATTGTCTATTGGATGGCTGGTATCAACGTGCACGTAGTTTAAGCGATCAGTGGCAACGACGGTGCTTTTGATGCGTCCTGGTGTCGTGTGTATGACAGACGGAGCTCTCTCACATTTGGTGTCAGCTACAGAGGGCCTTCAGGATCCCAAGCTTGCTTGATGGACTCGATCAGGAGGCATAGTGCACGAAAGGATTGTCTTGCGTTGGGAATTACAATGATTCTTTTGTTGACTGCAACCGGCTTCCTCGTGACTGAACTTCAGGGTACTTCGATGCCAACTTACTGGAGGTCATTCTTCCTTGTAATTTTCTCCAACATGTCACTAAACCATCTCGTATTCCGCCAGCTCCGACGCCGTATACCTTGGGTCTCGTGCCCTCCCCTGCACAATCAAACATCACGAAGTTTCAATTCTACAGCCCTTTGGCAGCAGTGATCACTGTCCTGTCTCATTCCATTGGACACGTCGCTTCGCTGTTCCCAGCCGACATGCCGACCGTCGGAATTTCTGGGATGCCGTAATACTTGGTCTGGAAACGGCCGCAAGCATTGCCTGTTGGTTTACCCTTGAAGACTCAAGGTTGGAGAGGCGTGGAATCACTTTTCTCCAAGCAGACGTTACTCACTGAATCGGTCAGCCCTTCTCCAAAAAGGATCCTTCCCCGAAGGCCGTCCATGGATCGAGCACAAATTAAGATCAACGAGGACAATAAGGCGTAAACTATTGAACCGTCACAGAATTACGCAATTTGAGCTTCACTAGTGCTACTATAAACCGGTCAGAAATGCTTGCAACATGGCAAAACGCGAGATACGCCAAAAATGTTAGCTGTCCCTAGCTGCACTTGTTAGTACAAACTCCAAGGTGCTTTTCGCATAACCCAAACTAAGTACCAAAGCTGGTAGTTGTGTCCCTGCCATGTCTTCCTGTGAGCAGTTGGACCTAGTTTAGCAAGACGTAGAAAAAGCTAGCCTTATGACCAAACAATAATTCCTTGTCTACTCGACCGAAACGTCACTCCCAGGGAGCGTTGCACTAACATCCCCTGCCCCGTTGGAGCACACGAACGTTAACACTGACGTTGTAATGAAACTTCGTGACCTAGACCCGTATTCCTCGCCTGGTCCAAATGGTTTACATTCAGTTTCCCTTAAGACCGTGGATGGGCACATTGCCGCTCCTGACTGTCAAAGCTTTCGTCGTTCCCTTGCTTTCGGGTGGCTTCCGAATGCTTGGAGTATGGGAATCGTTAAACCTAATTACAAAGGAGGGAACCGACAGAATCCAGCCAGCGATAGTCCCATTTGTCTAAATTCGATTTTGTGCAAAGTCGTGGTACTAAAACGGGCCTTTCGCCTTCATCTATATGACTTGGAGTACCTTTGTCATGCCAAAATGGTTTCCGAAGGGCGCGTTCCGGCGCCATAAATTTGCTGGTGTACAAGGAAAAATGGGCATAAGCCTTAGATGCTGGTCAGCGTCTGGATGCTGCGTTTGTTGATTTCAGTAAGGCGTTTGCCAAGGTTCCGCAGGAGCCTATCCTCTTCAAACTAGCAATTTTAGTTCTTGGGTCTCCGATTTTCTGGACAGTCGCTTCACGCAACTTATAGTTAATGAAGCGCTTTTTGATCAAATCCTCATGACCGGTGGGGTCCCCAAGGTTTTGTACTCGGCCCCGAACCCTTCAATGTCTTTATCAACGACCTGCTACCCGAACTGCAGACCGACTGCTTAATCTACGCGGATTAGCTAAAGCTGTGGGTTGAGGTATCCAGTCAGGAAGCTGCAGACAGACTTCAAGCGACACTCGAGCTGCTCCACTAGTGGTCACTAAAATGGCCGTTGCCCGTTAACCGTGACAAATGCGCTGTCCGTCCAATCGATGCTCCTGAGCCTTTTTGGGCTTACCATCTCGGGGTTTCTTGCTCCAAAATATCAACCAGGAGAGGGAGCTCGGGCTGTTGGTGTTTCCTGATCTCATATCGCTCGAGGACACCGGAAGAGGGTCGCATCCACATGCAGAACACTTCACGCTATACGGAAAGTTTTTTCAAGCCTGACCCCAGCATACTTCGCATATGCACGCGGTTCATGAAAACGGGTTGCCTACTGCGTATCCTCTCACAATGTCCGAATTGGACCTGATGGACAAGTTTCAACTGCGTGGATACAAATCCGTTCCAGAGTTGCAGGACGTATCTTATCTCATACGGCTCCAACTGTTGGACCTGTTCCCTTTGGCTTAGCGCCGTCACTGTGGAGCTAGGATATTCACTCGGCGTTTGCTACGAGGTGAGATGGGGAGTGAGCTGCAATTGTTTTTCGTCTCACCACAAGGTGTGCAACTCGAGGCCACCGGTGGAAACTTTTCAAACCTCGGCGACTCGGTCCTATCTGGCTCTATCCCCCAGGGTAGTGAATAAGTGGAACAGCTTGCCAGAGGCTGTCCTCGATGCGAAGACAGCACAATTTTTCAAACGACGGTTGGATATTTACTCTCAGGGTGCGCAGGTATTCTGCGGCCCACAATACAACTATAACGATCTTTCGCAGAACCTTTTTCCGCAACGATCCCAGCAAACCTAGCAACGTACGGGAAGTCACGGAGCTGACAAAGGAACTTCCTTCCGCTCTCTGCCAACCAACGAAACAATTAACTAATGCTCTGCAAAACTTCCAGCCTAACCGAAGTAATGACCTTGACAAAATAACGTATTAATCGCAGTCAACAAGCACTGCACACTACCACGGACACGGCTCTATTGGTAAGTTAAAGTAGGTTGACCGAAAGAAGATGAATCAAGATCATTTTGGGGACCCAACTGTTTAAGAATTGGACTGTAGACGACGTCTATAAAGTAGAAGTGCTGCTACCTGTCTACTAAAATCTGCGTCAGGAGGAAGGTGAGTCAGCTTTGCCATCACAGCCGCACTGCTCATTTAGCTATACAATGCGGAAATGATTCTCATTGTGTCAGGGTTCTTCACAATGTTGGCCACGTTGAATCCGTATAAACCAGCTAGCCCTGGCTGTACGCCCCACCATAGTTTAGTCGCTGGCTGATATCCTCCAGTATTTTGTCGCGGAATTATCCAACCAGTCGCTTCAAGCAGGCAATCTGCCATGTGATTGGACGGAGGCGACTATTGTTGCCATGCACAAGGCGGTTTTATGTCGACACCTCTTTTTTATAAACCTGTTGGTTTGACCAGCGTCATTCAGTTCATTGAGTGGTAGAGAGCAGAATGAAGGTCATTGGATCATTATATCATTAGATGATCGAGAGCGGAAGGACGATCCTTTGTCAGCTCTTTAACTTCCCGATCATTGCGGTGATGGCGTGGGTAGTTGCGGCAAAAGTTTCCGCAGAGGACTACTGTAGCTCTCTTAGAGGCATCAGGATCCCAGCCCGCTCAGGTATGAATCCAACAGTTGTTTGAAACCTTCCTCTCTCAGCATCAACAATAGGATTTGGCAACCGGTTCCAATCATTCACCATGCAAGTTACTATGGCCAAATTGAGCCGCAAACGGAGAATTCTCGGTTTGAACAGTTTCATTTGATGGCCTTGTCCTGAACTCTCAGTGTTGCGTTGAAAGTGGTCCAGTAACTCGCAACCCAGTTCTCTTCAGAGAATACGTCGAGTGAATACCTAATCTTCTTGGTGACGGCGGTACCCTAGAGAGAAAATGTTCAGTCGTTGAAGTCGGTGTGCATAAGACTGGTCTCGCAACTCAGGGACGGATTTTGATCCACGCTGTTGAACCTTCTCTATCATGTCACATTCGGAGTTGTTGAGAGGGTTTGGCAGCGGGTAACCCGTAGTAGAGCATCAAGCGTACATTCGAGCCAAAGAGAAGTTAAAATAGCCCCGGGGTCAGGAGAGAAAACCTTCTACGTATAGACTGGAACATTGTGTAGGCTGCGGCGACCCTCTTCTGGGTGACTTGAATAGGTTTAATGTCTAACGACACTATCACTCCAAGATCCCTCTCTTGTGTTGCGCTTCTGAGCAAGGAACCACCAATGCGGTAAGTTCCAAATGGGTTAGATGAGCCAAGGGGAGAACAGAGCATTTATCACGATTTACAGGCGACCGCCACTTAATCGACCAATCATGAAGTAGATCGAGCGTAGTTTGTAATCAGTCCGCGTCTTCAAGGCTGGATGCTTTCATCCACAGCTTTAGGTCGTCAGCGTAGATTAGAGAATCTGTCTGAATTGTGGCTGGTAAGCCATTGATGAAGATATTGAAAAGTACGGGACCGAGGACAGAGCCCTGTGGAACCCCAATCGTCATGAGAATAGGAGCAGGAAATGTGTCATTCACCTTTACTTGCACAGAGCGGTCGTTTAGGAAGTCGGAGATCTAAGACAGAAGGTTCCAAGAAATACCAATTCCTTAGAGCTTAAACAGAAGTCGTTCATGCGGAACATTTGCTGAAAGCTTTGCTGAAGTCAACAAACACAACGTCCAAACGTTTGACGGAGTCCAGCAACCTTGCCCAGCTCTCCTTAGCAACGAGCAAGTTCGAGGTACATGAGCGTGCTTTTCGGAACCCATGCTTGGCATAAGAAATAACCTTCTGTCCCCCAAGCTGCAGAGTAACAGCTTGTTTTAGAATCCTTTACCTAACTTTACACATTATTGACGTCAGGCAGCTTGGACGACAATTGGTCGGAGCATGTCGACTTCCTCCTTTGCAAATGGGTTTGACGGTACCCACTTTCCAAGCTGAAGGAAGACGGCCAGCTTCTATTGAGCGACGAAAGACTTGACATATGGGTAAAGCTATGTACTGCGCCACAGTCCTGAGTAACAAAGGATGCAAAACATCAGGGCCGGGTGAGATACACGGATCTAACTGACGAAGAAGTTTCATAACAGAATCAGTGTTAATACCTACTTGAGCCAACGAAGATGGACAGGTAGATACAGCTCTGTCACTAAATGGTGTTTCTTTCGCGTAAACAGTAGCTACTGCTTATCCAAGTGACTAGACTTCTCAGTGTTCTCGTAAAGTAAAGCTTGATGAGCACGTGAACACAAGGCGGGGAGGCCATTACCAGCTCTAGTTCTTCCTTTCAAATAACAGTACAACATTTTAGGCGCGAATCTGGTGTGTTTTGCCAAGGATAGTTAGTATTATTTGCGTTTCTTGGGCTTTATTACGACACCAACATTTCTGACAGTCTTGTAGTGCGAGCAGTCGTTCTGAATGAGCTTGTCTAGAATGGTCCCATAATTTGCGCTTTCTTTTCATGTTTGACCTCAACTCTCGATCCATCTATGGTGGACCTCTAGCGAAGGGCTTTCGGTTGGAGGAAGGAACGACCTGTTCAGTTAACAACGTCATTTTGGGGAGTACAAGATTCAGCGCGTCGTCAAAGTGAAGGTGTTTAGGGATACCCCAATCCATAGTGCTCGCGGCCGTTTTCAGACGGAGTGGGTCGGCACGCCAAACATTTCGACTGCGACCACCGTGGCTATGGATCATGAAACGGCGAGTCCAGTGGAATGAAACAACACACTGATCGCCCCTGTCAATAGGTTGAAGAACGGTTAGGTTTCCTGACATCCGAATATGCTGGAGAGAGCACGAGATATAGGATATGCGGAGTCTGGTCTGGGAAAATACGAGTAGGCGACAACATAGGTTAAACGAGACTGCAGTTGAGAGTGGTTTTAAGCATAGCGACATCGAAGGAGTCAGATCAGCGATCACAAAGAAGTAGATCCAAAGCGGTATCCGGTGCATTGAAATCCCCCAAGATTTGACAGGCTATGTGCTCACCATACATCTTTATCGAGCTCAACAAGCGCACTCCGGGACCTGATGGCACTCTGCAGACGAAACCCACCAAGGGAGATCTGCATCCGTCACGAAAACGGCCTCAGAGTGTTTCGAAATTGTCATCTTGGTCACTGATGGCTGCAACTAAATGTACTTTGAGATCTGTCTTTCAGTAGCGAAAAACTCCACTATCTGACTGCACTCCGTGGCGATCCGCCAGGGGACCAGGGACAGACACTTCCGAGTCCGTGATATCCGAGAATAGACATGTTTCGGTGAATGCCATCAGATCTGGATGAGTCTAGGAAGTAAGCAACTGAATTTCATCCGGTTTATTCCTTCGACTAAGTAGATTGGCAGATAGCACGCGTAGTCCGTTTCTATGCATTACTGTCAACTACTTCGCTTTCTGATCTTCCAAAGATTGCAGGCGTAGTAGCCGTGTCCTAACTCAGGAGATAGTATCAGTCCTGCTGGATCCTGAAGTACTCAGTAGGAAGATGTCTAGCAAACATTTGCAACTCGCCTTCGACTACGCATTGACAGTCGGGTCCGGAGGTCGGTTCCAGTCATTGATTACTCAGGTAGAGGAAGCAGCATCCTAGCGAACACTGAACCACCTCGGTTTAAACAGCCTCCAGCTTTGACCTCGAGCCAAACTGCCATCCCTTAGCTGAAACACTGCCTCAGCTCGTTTCCCAGTTCTTCTCGTAGGGTACGCCTAGTATAGATGAGGCCTCCGCGACGTCGGCGATAGTCTAATGGAAAAGATTCATCCTCTGTAGACGGATGGACAAATTTCGAGACACGTCGCTGATTATTTTCTATCTTGCTACTTGCATGTTTAGATAAAGTTGTTATGGCCAGAAGTCCAAATGCAAGGATGGGACTGATGTTGGAGGTGAAGAGAAGTTAAAATATCTGCAACGTCATTTTAGAGAATCAAGTTATGAAGCTCCAAATCCTGTTTGCCGCGGCCGTTTTCTTTAATGTCTAGGATCGTGTTGAGATCAACGGGTACTATTGTCCTCAGGCCTTGTTCCTATGTGGCAACCCTGAATAGGTGCCCGCCAATGTGATAGACGCACAGTGTTTTTTCAGCACCGATGAAAAGGACAGAGTACATGTCTTTGTTAACCGGCAAGCCCCACTTGATATACCAATAGCGTAGTAGACCAAGCGTTTCCTGTAATCGGTCGGTGTCTTCGAGGCTGGACACTTCCGGCCATAGCTTGAGGCCGTCTGCATAAATCCTACAGCCCGTAGGTAGCATACCTGGCTGGTCATTAATATACATCCTCCGGTCCGAGGACGGAGCCTTGTGATACGCCACTGTACATAGGTACTGGAAATGTAAGGGTATGGTTTACTTTGACTTGGAAGTTCCGGCCTTGCAAGCAGTCACCGATCCTTGGTTGGAGGTTCCCTGTTATGCCGTTTCCGCAGCGCTTAGAGAGTACTTTCTGATGAGTGACTGTCAAAAGCTTTGCTGCAGTCGATGAATGCCACATGTAAACGTTTTATAGCGTCCATTGATTTTGCCCATCTCGCTCTAGCGACCAGCAGGCTAGTGATGCAAGAATGTCCCTTCCGGACGCCATGCTGATTAGACGAAGTGAAGTGCAAATCTTTGCAGTGTCGCTGGATGACACATTTAATTAGCCTCTTCACGAGCTTGCAGGCGACCGACCTCACGCAAACTGGCCGATAGTTCGCAGGGTCCTGGCGGTTTCCACCCTTGTATTTCGACATAACTGTACCCGTATTCCAATCGACAGGTAGTAGACAAGCTTTAAGAGAGGGCCGAAAATTTTGACAAAGGGGGACGGCAATGAATTCTACTATCCACCTGTAAAAATGGGCGTGCAGCCTGTCCGTGCCTGGTGAGGAATATAGGTTCAGTACTAGTAGTAGCTTCAAGGTAGCAACTGCATCGATATCGATATGTCCTAGAGGTACTGTATGCGCAAGCACATGAGGGTTTGCGAGTTTGTCTCCCTTCGTGTATACTGTGGAGAACTGTACAGCCAATAGGTCAGCTTCGGCGTCATCACAGTGTATTATACGTGACTCATTAGTAGACAATGCAGGAATTTTACAGCCCGCCTTGGAAGATCTGTTAAGGTACGAAAATAGATTTTTGACCTAGAAAGGGATGGTTCGGTCAGCCTACGCTCTTATCTTTGTCTCTACTCACGCTTCTGCCGGGGGCAGAAGTTCCTGATGGCCTTGTATTTAGAGTAGTCTGAGTCCACGCTGGAATGTTTGAATCTATCATATAGATTTCTTCGTTGCTTCATGTTGGCCCTGCCTTCTCAGTCGATCCAGGGAGGAACTTCCGAAAGAGGCCTGTTACTGTGAAATGGAACAACCACCTCAATGAGTAGCTTTAAGTTGTAGAATAGATCTTACCAAGCAGCATCGAGTTCCAAGTGTTGTGAAACACTCCAGGTCCATATATTTGCTGCCGCCCTTAGCTGGAATGCGTCGGTCCGCCAGAAGTTTTGACAGCGTGTGCTACGGGCTCGGATAGCAAGAAGTTTAGTCCATATGAAGGAGCTTGTACAGTGGCCGATTTTACATACTTGCGGTAGAAGGATATATGCTGAGATATCTGACGGAGCCGGGGTGTACACAAGATCAAGGGTTGCAGAGCCTGGCCGGTAAGAAGCTGGGTGGGCAATGTTGTATGCCGGGAGAGATTTGTTTTGAGGACATCTTTAAGCAGACTGGCGTTAAATGACTCGGGTGGAAGGCGGAAGTGTAGTAGGTCCCGACTGACATCCACCCGCAACAAGACAATACCTGCGGTTTCCATGCGATTTGCTAGAGCCTAGCACACAGGCGTCATATCCCCACGTGGCTTTGTAGACAGCGCCAACCATAAGAGATTTGAAGCCATCATTGATCCTACACCAGAGCAGCTCTCCGCCACCAACAGCGTCGCTGATGGCTTCTACGAGATGAACTTTAACCTCCTCTCTCATGTAGAGAACTACGTTGCCACTATCTCTTGCTCAAGATCAGTCAGTATGGAAAAGTTGTTATCCTGGAAAATAGGTCTCACAGTCGGAGATATCTGAAGCGATCCAGGACTCAGTGAAGGCCAACGGGTCAGGAAGTAGCTTTGCGGTAATATCGTGAAACTCGTCCAATTTGTTTCGGAGGCTGCGAACGTTTGCAACCATCATCTGTGGTCCATTCTTCCACTTTGTTATTAAGTCCCGGGGAGGACAAACTTTGGCTTCAGCGGGACCTCTGTACGTTCCGCCTTGCCTGAATATCCACTATGTGCAAGTTGGTCTCGAGTTTTGCTCTACTGATTCGTAGTTCGTTAACTGCGTTTCTCATTTTGGTTTGGTCTTTTGGGGAGAGACCAGTAAGAACCTAGAATTTTCTCCATTGAGGCGTGAGGTCCGTCCAAGGAAACGGCGGCACTCTTCTTCATCCT
Source organism: Dicrocoelium dendriticum (assembly GCA_944474145.2). Classification (NCBI taxonomy): domain Eukaryota; kingdom Metazoa; phylum Platyhelminthes; class Trematoda; order Plagiorchiida; family Dicrocoeliidae; genus Dicrocoelium; species Dicrocoelium dendriticum. Next base: position 44,213,349 of record OX104059.1, on the reverse strand, counting down.
GACAGACTGAGAAAACGGGAGTTGTTGGGGTCTTCTCACTTTCTCTAAATGCCAAATGCAGAGACTATGGAATAGAAGCGCGAACATGTGCTTTAAGAATGCTTGCTCGTCGTGTATTCTTTCTGTTGGTGTCTCTCTATTATACTCCGAAGTATTTACGACGGTTAAATACCCTTCACTGGAGGGACACTTGTTTCCATCAGGTATAGGTGGTTTCGGTGTGCTGGGTTTATCCTTGATCAAATATTTCAGCTGTGTCATTCTGCCCAAAACCAATCGTAGCTGAGATGCAGTAGACTTCTGTGCTGTTTCAGACTTCTAGATGCTTTTTAGCGGTTGTTTTGTGCACGGAGGTGTTCGGGGTGACCGAAATTTTTGGTACGCCGTTTATCGCAACAGTCGCATAATTCTTCGGCTGAGGAACGTTGATCCGTCCTTCTGTCTCTGATGCTGTCGCATGTGTATCGCAAATTTGTCTACTCAACCGTCATGAGGTGCTCGCATCTGCAAGAATTGGATAGGATGGCGTAAGCTAGTCATCTGGAGGTCCAGCCTCGGCCGAGCAGGAACGCAGAGGGAGAGCCCGGCGATCAGAGGGAGGGTGGTTATTGCTCCTTGCAGTTCGGCACGCGTCATACTGAAAGCTAATAACAGGGGTGTTACAAAGTCCTGCACTGATGCCACAACAAGCGATGTGCAACCATGCATTACAAAACAGCATTGGACAGCTTTGGAACGTGAGGTGACGCCCTTGCTGCAGGACAGGCATTTAGAAGACATTATTCACATTTTTCAACCGAATCCGATTGCCAGCAAGAGACAGCACTGACCTCGACCATGCCGAAATGCTTGAAAACACTTATAAGATATAGGATCTCGGGCAATTGACTCAGCACAATCTAATTAGAGGGGAAAAGCATGGCTTTCTAAAACTTAATTCGCGTCTTACCAACCGTTTGTGCTTTTTAGATGATATTACCTGATGTCTAGATAGAGGGATGTCGGTAGGGCTGTGTTATTTGGACTTCAGCAAAGCGTTTGACTCATTGAGTTATGGTTTTTAATTGAGAAGCTGATTTGGTTTGGATTGCATCCTCAACTATTACTGTGGCTCACTGAATTCTTACATTGAAGGACATTCAGAGTCAGGGTTTGGGAAGCGAATTCTAGTGTCTGTCATGCCTTCAGCGGTGTTCCCAAAGGTTCAGTACTGTTTTCCTTGTTTCTTATGTTTAAAATTGACCAGGCTCCTCTTTTTGAAGATCACTGGTATATCTTCGCAGATGAGTTAAAGTTGGATAGTAGAGGTATAGCGCAAAGCTCGAGCGCTATATATTCGGTACCAGACGGCCAACCAAAAGCAATGGATAGAATACACAAAAGTAAGCTAGGGAAAGGTTCATTGGACGGGAGGAGCTAGCTAATGCTAAAAATAAAGCACCAGATGAGATATAGCTAGCGAGAATGTAGTTGGCATCGAGTGCGCTGCCAGAGCGTCGTTCGCGGTCGAGTCGCGCGCCGAAGGCGGTGATGGTGTTGGTGTTTCTAACAAACTGGAACAAGGTTCCAACAGGCAAACCTCCGAATTCCCTCATACGTAAGAAAGCTATAATTTGGATAAATGTTAGAATGGTTTACACCTTCATACGGGGAATCTCCAGGTTACTACGCAGCCTCCTCCTAGAAGGGAAACCGTGGGTGATCTTTCGATCTACGTGAGGACTGTGCGTCGCAGGCCAGCCTTCTGCGAGACTAGGTAGTGAAATCTGATGCAGCTGCTGGGGGAAAACCAGGAGATCGGACCATAGCTGGCACCCATCCGTGTCCTCCCTAACCGCGCTAAAACACAAAACGGAGGAAGTTCATAAGCGCCAAAATAAGCGCGAGTTCGGGAAGGACAAGTGTTCACTCCAGGTTCGTCATCTCCTCCGATTCGCACATAGAAGATAAACAGAAAAAAGAGCAGTGACGGTGGAAGCGAGGTCAAACATAGGAGTGACACTTAGCGGATGAGGTAGGTTTCAAGCGAAACGCAACACCATTTGTGAATTTTCAAAATGTTTTCTTCTTTTCTTTGGGGCTTCAAAACGCCTTGCGTTCTGTTGGGTTTTCAAAAATGTTTGTCGGCCTTTTTACGTTCTCAAATAATTTTTCCGATGCTTTTGGGGTTTTCGTACGCTGTTAATCAAAAGGGAAAAGAACAGCAGTAAGAAAAGTGAGAGGAACACTAATTCCTTAAGTGCGTTGGCCAATGAACGCTTCTACCCGACCTAGTTGACTTATGCGAAGCAGAGGAAAACGTCGTCTTAGACGTCCTATCGGATGGCAAAAGTGGCGGAGCTGCTGAAGACGTGGCAGTTAATTCAATGGGAAGCGGCGGAACTGAAAAGGAAAGTTTGGACGTAGGGTGATGCTTAAGGTCAGGGATGTGGGAAACATGCGAGCCTGCTATCATAGGCTGGGTTGCTTCGTCAGAGGACCCGCAGGGGTCTTCATCGAGCTCAGGTGCCACTTGGGCAACCTTGAGACGGTCAATATTAACGGCTTCTCGTTTACCGTGACGATCGATGATAAAAACGCGGGCCTTATGCTGCAGCATCTAGAAATGACCTCGTAAGTTCGCTGCAGTAGCCTGGGGAGATCATCGAGGAGGAAAAGCGAACGGACAACACTGTAGCTCTTGCAGAACGAAAGACTTACATAGTTGTTCTCTAACGTCGGGAAGCTTTTAATGGCGCATGCTCGTGGCTAGCTGACGTGCATAATTCGCGTCGTAACGGGGCATTCTTGGACTATTTGAGAAGACATCACCAGGTAAACGCAGTGGTTGCCATATACCCACTCGGCGCTAGACTTACATAAATCAGCCTTCGGAGCTGATCAGATCCCAAGGAGGACCATAGGCAGCACCTCAGTCCAACTCCGCGCATTGGCGGCGCTAAGAAGGCTTTCAGCTGTCATTGGAAACGCTCCACCACGCCGTTTGCTTGCGGATGTAAGGCGATCGGGTGAATGCGTCGGCGTCCATTGAGTTTAAGGAGATCGTTAAAGTCGTGGATTCGAAGTTCGGACTGCGGTCTGTAGTCACCCTGGCTGGACAGCCGGGTGAAGCGACCCAGCACTCGACGAAAGCGTGCGTTACGGTTTCCGCAGCTACCTCAGGGATGGGAACGGCTTTGGGCCAACGGAAACAACGATCGATCATGGTCAAACTGTGTACCATTCCTTTGGACGGCGCCAGTGGTCCCATTATGTTGAGATGAAACGGATGGAAATCGACCACGCATAGCGGACACGTGCCGATGACTCTTGGCTTGCTGACAAGGGAGACAGCTGGCTGCTCACAGTGTAAGCTCGCGCTGCACCTCCGGCCAAGCTTTTCTCTCAGAGACACGCTTAGCAGTAGGTTTAATGCCGGGGTGGGCGATGTTGTGGAGAGTGTCAAAAACGGTAGGCGAAAAGTATATGGAACGATAAGTCGGGGTCGTCCGGTAGATGTGTCGCATAAAATTGTACCATCAGATGACGGCAAAGGGTGTGGGGATATCTTCAAAGAAGAATCACGGAGTTCCGAAAATCTTTGGTCTTTTGCTTGTGCGCCGGCCATAGCAGACAAATCGATTACCTGCCCTACAGGGCCAATCGCAGATACTCTTGAAAGAGCACCAGCGATGACCTTTTTGTTGACCATAAACGTGTCGGATATCAGTCGAGAATTGGGCAATGAAAGCCGGCTGACGGATCTCACGTGGTGAGTGTCGAGCTGATTGATTTCGGAATGCGTAGATAAGCGGCTTGTGCTCAATGAAGATAATGAAGGTGTTACCTTCAAGGACGTGTCGGGAAAGTCGAACGGTAGAGTAAACGGCCAGCAGTTCACGACTGAACGTGCTGTACTTAACTTCGACAGATTGTAGGCGTCTAGCATAGAAAGCAAGAGGTTTCCAGCATCCATTTGTATGTTGCTGTAGGACGGTGCCAAAGGCGGTGTCAAATGCGTCAACAGTAACGCTCAGCGGAGCGCTCGGGTCGAAGTGATGAAGCATAACGGCATTGGCTAAGGCTTCTTTGCTGAAATTGAACGCTTCGGCAGCAGCGACGGTCAGTTCCACCTGACCGTTTGTACGTCCACGAAGTAGGTCGGTTAGTGGACTTAGCAAATTGACAGTGTGGGAGAAAACGTGGATAATAGCTTAGCATGCCGTTAAAACGGCGAATAGCGGCCAACGTAGTCGGGACCGGAAGTCTCTGATGTCGCGGACTCTATCGTCTAGAGGCAGTATGCCATAGTGATCAACATGGTCGCCAAGGAATTCAACGGAAGGCTGCTGAAATACGCATTGGCCAGGGTTGGCCACGATGCTATTAGCAGCCAGCCCATCGAAAAGAATTTTAAGATGTTCTGTATGCTGGCAACTAGGTTATCGTCGATGTATGGATAGACGCAATCTAGACCTCTAGTGACTGTATCGATAAATCGTTGAAAACTCTGGGCTGCGATGCGAAGACCGAAAGGCATACGCAAAAATTCGAAAAGCTCAAACGACGTGATTACGGCAGTCTTCTGTATGTCTTCCTCAGCGACTGAAATCTGGTGATACGCGCGAACCAGATCGATTTTCGAGAACCCACGGGTGCTGCGCAGGTTTGCCGTGATGTCCTGAATGTGTGGAGTAGGAGAGTGGTCTGGAACGGTGAGGTTATTGAGCGCGCGGTGATCACCACACGGACGCCAGCCTCCTGTTTTCTTTGGGCATCACGTGGAGCGGCAACGTCCATGGGCTTTTAGACGGGCGAACGATGTCTATTTCAAGCATGAGCTCGAATTCTGGGCGAGCGATTTTAAGCTTGTCAGGGGTCATTCGCCTGGCTCTGGCAAAAGCAGGCGAACCTTTGAGAACCATGTAACGTTTTGCTGCATCAGTGATGCACGGAAATGGTGCCATTGCACGGGAGACTTGCGGGAACTTGGTGCTAGGCATCCGACCGCTGGGTGAGCTTGACTGGTTGGCGGATGCAGGACTGATTGACTCAATGTCGGTCAAGGTACCTATGACTGTCAGATTTGTTTGACGATTGATCAGACGACTTCGCTTCGAGTTCACAAGCAACTCGAATTGCTGCAGAAAATCAAGGCCAAGAATTGGCTTCTGGGCATCTGCGACAAGGAAGACCCAGTTAACAGAACCTCGTTGGTTTAATTTAAGCGTGTTTTGGCGTTGACCATACACGCGAATGTTGGTGCTGTTTGCTGCGCGCAACGAACCGGTCGCCTCTTTGGTAACATCAGTAAAAGCATGTGGGATACCGCAGACTTCTGCGCTGGTGGCAACGAGATGGCGTACTCCCGTACTGTGATCCCTAACAGAAAAGGCGAATGGGGCAGCCAGCAACATCCGCGACCCTACATGCTGGCCGGCTTGTTTCCCTGCGTGTTGCACATGAAGGAACAAGGCGGACGACACGATCTGGCATGACGACCAAATCGCTCGTGGTACCAAACATAGCTTGAGCTAGTGGAGCTTTCGAAACTGATCTAGGGCAAGTGCGGCTACTGTAACGATTTCGGCAGTTGGCTCCGGAATGTGTCAGGTTCACTAGTGGCAAGTGCGGTCACTTGCGCTCTTAGTTCTGCTACCTTTATACTGGAAGTGGACTGAACCTGAGATACTTGTGAGTTGGATTCCGAAATACGGTCGGCAATGTCGGCGAGCTGAGAAAGAGGCGCATCGTTTGCTTACAACGGGTAACTGATGTCACGTGGCAGGCGTCGGAGGAACATCTCTTTAAGAAAAGGGTCGCCAACAGAGAAAGGCTTAGCTAGAGCCTGCACCTTGTGCAGCAACTGAGAAGGCGGTTAATCACCGAGTTCGGTTTCGTTAAGAAGCTGCGTAAGGCAAGCATGGTCTGATATGCCGAATCGATTTAATGCTACTTCTTTAAGCTCAGGGTAACTCTTCTGATATTCGCGAAGCTCCAAGATGTCGTCGAGGTCATCGAAGACTTGCGGAGGAACTATTGAGACAACGCAGTGAAATTTGGATCTGTCAGACTGAACGCTATGTAAGGAAAAAATGGATTCTAGCTGATTAAACCAGGCCTTAGGGTTAGTCTTTCGGAAAGGCGGAATAGGGAAACGGAACTCACTAACCTGATGGTCAGAAGCTGGGTGAATAACCTTCATGGTGAAAAATTAAGGAGCCTGTGCAAGTGAACCCAATTAGTAAAAAGTAAATGTAAAAGGTTAGACAGAATTTGTTACCGGATCTAAAAAGAAATTTCAGTATCAAGCGCACCAAAATCATTTTTCGAGTCGCCAATAATAGCGCGAAGATCGCGCGCTATATATTCGGTACCAGACGGCCAACCAAAAGCAATGGATAGAACACACAAAAGTAAGCTAGTGAAAAGTTTATTGGACGAAAGGAGAGTTACCTAATGCTAAAAATGAAGCACCAGATGAGATATAGCTAGCGAGAATGTAGTTGGCATCGAGTGCGCTGCCAGAGCGTCGTTCGCGGTCGAGTCGCGCGCCGAAGGCGGTGATGGTGTTGGTGTTTCTAACAAACTGGAACAAGGTTCCAACAGGCAAACCTCCGAATTCCCTCATACGTAAGAAAGCTATAATTTGGATATAGTTTAGAAAAGTTTACACATTCATACGGGGAATCTCTAGGTCACTACTTGGGAAGCCGATCGACATTGGCTAAGGACACCATCACAGTGGTGATTTGGTCGTGCCGATGGGAGCTACGTCTGAATGCCAATCAATGACCGCTATTGATCAATAGTAGTAGCAGAATTGCAGTGAAGTCTCCTGCGGGATCTCTAGCATTGCAGTGTACTGATGAAGCCCGTCCTGCCTTGTTCTGGACAAAATGGAGGTCAAGAGCTTTTTGAGAGTAGGTGCCAAATCGGTAGAGGGGTTACGGGGGCAATCGTACCCCGAGCGTCTACTTAGCTTGGGTATGTATTCAACGTACTACTGGAGGCTTCGAGGAGACTAGGTCACCTCAAACGCGCTTGCATTCTGCACGACGCAACAGACCGCCTGTTGAGCAAAGTAAAGTATGCATCGCAAACGAGGTGAGTCCGCTGCTTCATTATGAACATCTTTAGCCTCCTACATCGTCCATTGCCGAAGCAGATTAATCATCATGACAGTGCCTCTTTTTGCTACTAACAATTTTTGTACCACACACCTTCATGTACATAAAGCTTTCTTATACCCCTCTTGTCGTGTTCTTTGGCTTTCTGATGTTCTCAGGTACGCGGTAAGCTCCATTTCGCTTCCTGACCAACAGCTTGAAGCGCCGCCTAGGTGTGTTCCAAAGTGCAGCAACTATGGCAACACGTACTGCGTGAACCCTGAGTCAGAACCGTCAATGTATTCCCTAGGCACTAAGTGCGTAGAAGTGTGACGTCCGTATTCGGTTATCCGTGGTACGCAACCGAGGTTTCTGAAACTACCGGATTGCCACACATAGTGGTGGATTTCTATTGGTCAACGCTGGCATCATTTTTATTGGTCCGCCGTAAACTGGACCAAATCAATTTTTAGCCGTCGCAGGGTATAAGATCCTGCCCAGTTTAGCGTACTGCTCTCATAGGAACGTTTAGGCGGCTAATCTGGTCAGGACCTGGGCTTGTGCTACCAGGGTAAGCATTACTTACCGCATTTTAACACGGATAGTTGGACCGGTCTTCGCCCGGGCTATTTAGCCCGGCTATAGCCGGGTTGCCTTGTCTTCGCGGTCATCTCATGAAGCTACACAAGCCGCGTTCTGACCGGATCAAGGCGGAAACTCGGTTATCGCGTAGAGTTATCGAGCGCTGGAACTCACTTCCAGAAAGTGTAGCCAGTGAACCTACGGTAAGGGTTTCGCGCGTCAGTTAGACGCTCTTGGGCGGCAACACGAAACCTTTCCTTTACTTGACCATATCCATCTTCAAACTTTAATTCTTATTCTGTCATTATCTTCCCTCTTTGGTGTTATCCTTCATTTAAATGACTCATTCCCTTTTATCTTTCATTTACTTTGTACTTCAAGTTCAAGCGGGACTGGAACCGTGCGTGTTCCTTCTACGACGGGTCGTTGAACCAGGAGTTGGCGAAATTTGAAATACTGATGTACCTAAATCTAAGACCGCATCACAACCTGCCTAATCAATTAATGCCCACGTATCCTGCCCTAGCACTTCCTGCTGGGCCGGTTACGTAAATTATTAACCCACTCAGCACCAGAGTCCGATGAACGCCGGTTGGAAGTCCGATGGGCGCCCGAGTGGTAAGAAATGGTGTCACTCATCGGGCGCTTGCCGATAAAATTTGTGCGGCTCCTCGTTCAAAAGCACTGTTTTGCCCAGATTTGTCCCTGTAGGAATAATCCCGCCACCTTATGTTCTCTGCCAACACCTTTGATCGCGCGTTGTTACATTTCCACACATCTGGGGACCCTACCAGCACGAAACTCCGCTTGCAGACTGCTCAACTTTCAAAATAAGCGCCAACGGTACTTTTCGGACTAAAGCAGTAAACTACAGCGTCGCACCCCTTTACACTCCTCTGTGTATTCCTCAACGCATGGCATTAGATTACCTATGATCTTGGTCTCAACATAGCCATTAACAAAACTGGTGCACGCCATCCAGTCAACTTGCTTCATGAAGCGTGTGAAAAGTGCTGACAATCTTAATAATGCGCATTGGAACGTAGCGGGAAGAGAAAAATGGCGAAATCACCAAGGCCAACCGCACAACCATGCTATCCATCTAGCGATGCCGGTCAACCCCAACGTGAACCTGCCAAGATTCGAACCCCGGACACCTGCACTATGAGACGAGCGTCCTGCAACTAGACTGCGGAACTACGACCAGCAGGAATGTCTGCTTTTGTCACATATCCACGCAAACCATCTGTTACTTTTGGAAACTAACGTCGGAACCTAGATCCCCATTGAATTGGCAGGGCCTCCGTTGAATCCATGGCTGCTTTTTGCTGTATGGCAGCTGTGCCTTTCGTTAAGCGGGCATTACTTGCTCACCGATAACATTGCGTGGGAAGAGTCTGCTGGTGGTGCGACGTCTCAGCTACTGGGAGGGCAATCCTATAAGCTTAACACAACTTTATGGGCGATACCTCTATGTGTCGCATAACCGAACTGTGCAGCGTACATACACAAGCAGTTATGCGTAATGTGGGTATGAATACTGCATCCACGAAGGGAAAATCTCTACTAGCTTTAAATGAGTAGCTTGTTTATTATAAGAAGTTAATCAAAGGACCATCGATGTTTTCGGTGGCCGTTGGACCGTTGATAAGGCTATGAGCCGATTTCATATGACAAATTTTACTAACGCCTGTTGAGTGTCCTGTATCGGGCGCCCGGGTAACCCATGGTGCTGAGAGGGAAAGAGAAAAAAGTAAACAAAGAAGGTTAAAAAGAAAGTGGAAAGAGCTAAGCAAGACAAATACCAAGATATTTCAGACATTAAAAACAGAACTGAAACGTGAAGCTGAGTCAGCTAGGAAAAAGGAAAGGTTTGTTGTTGCCACCCAAGAGCATCGAGCTGGCGCGCAAAACCCTTAACCGTAGGTTCCCTAACTACGTGATCTGGAAGCAAATTCCATCGATCTATAGCTCCGCGCGACAGACGAGTTTCCGTCCTAATCTTTTCGGACCGTGGTTTATGCAGTTTCAGTGGGTGACCGCGGAGACTAGGTAACGTAGAGGGACTAAAAAGCCCTGACAAGTCCGGGCCAATCTTACCCGTCAAAATAGGATAAGTGAGAATCAGGTCCCCTATTATCCTTCGGTAGTGCATGGGGTACATACCCAAACTAAGCAAGCGTTCAGGATACGTCTGTCCCCGTAGACACTGCACGAGCCGAGTGTTCCCTTGTAACACCCTCTCCAAATCCATTTTGTCTCGGTTAAGACATGGTGGACAAGCCTGAATACAATATTCCAGGTGGGGCCGGACGAATGCCGAGAATAGCTTCACAAACAAATTGGCCGTTAAGATTCCGAAAGAGCGGCGGATAAACCACATCATACGAAACCCTCGACAAGCAGCCTTCTTCCAGTTGTCTCCAGAATGAAGTGCTGATGCGTGTACGACTCCTAAATCAACCTGCTGAGTGACAACAGGGAGTTCACCACCGCCGACAACATATCGGGTGGGAGGATTAGCAGCTCCGATTCGGAGAACAGAGCACTCCGTCCTATTTATGGGCATCAACCGTAAGGTAGACCATTCCCAGAGCCTATCCAAGGCACGCTGAATTGCCTCAGGACCCCCCAGAATATCCACAATATTCCAGAGCTTAAGGTCGTCAGCAAACATTAATGATGACACCCCTAGCTCTCCCGGCAAGTCATTTACATAGATCGCGAACAACAATGGCCCTAACACTGAGCCCTGCGGAACGCCACAAAGGACAGCTTGCCTGAGCGAAAGGGTACGCCCCACCCGTACGCACTGTTTCCTCCCCTCAAGGAAGGCAGACACCCATTGAAGGGCGCGACCAGATATCCCGCAAGATCTCAACTTTAGGGAGAGCCAAAGATGTAGAACAGTGTCAAAAGCTTTCGAAAACTCTACCAATAGCACGTCTACATCGTGGCCACTGTCTACCGCTTCGGCCCAGCTTTCACGAGCTACAAATGGATTAGTCTGACATGAAAATCCTTTGCGGAATCCATGTTGTGCAACACTGAGAAGGTTGAATCGATTCACGTGGTTCTCCACCGAATCCCTTATCATCTTTTCAAACAACTTGACTACTAAGTTTGTTAAACTGGCAGGCCGGTAGTTCATGAGTAGAGCGCTGTCACAGCCCTTAAAAATTGGACAGATGATTGCCTCCTTCCATTCAGAAGGTAGGATGCAGCCATTCAGCGATAATGATAACCCGCATGTAAAAGGATCACCCGGCTCAGTGGCCAGTTCATGGCACAGCTTTGGATGAATTGCATCAGGACCGGAAGCTTTAGAGGGATTAATGCCTTGCAGCAGCTCAAACACCTGAGTCTCCGTTATGCTAAATTCAGCTAAGCAAGAATCCTCCGAAACTTTTGAAACCAATTCAACCTGTGGTAAAGAGGTCTCCCGAGCAAAGACCCCAGTATACTGTTCACTAAGTATACAAGCCTTGTCATAGTTTGCGCACGGGTCCCGTCTGCTCGCAATAAAGCTGGTATAGACAGTTTTGCCCCACTGCGTCTTTTAACGTAAGCAAAAAGCTTCTTGGGATTAGCTGCGGCCAAGTCCGCTAAACCCTGCCCGTATCGGAGACGAGCAGTTCTGAGGTGTTGCTTACATTTATTTCTATTCTCTCGATAACTATCATAGGTACTGGCTGATGGAGCTGCTTGGTAGGTTTGCTAGCATCTAGACCGTTTCTTGAGTAGGTACTCGCCTGTGGTATCTATCCATGGAGGCTGTGCCCTTAACCCTCTTTTCCTAATGAGTGGAATATAGGGAGCGGAAACCTCCGTAAGTTAAGCCTTAAATTTAACTCAGGCTGACTGGACAGAGTCAGCCATCGAGATCTCACAGTTCAGAACTGAAGCCTTAGCTCGCATTGCACTAAAGTCCGCCCGCCAAATATTTGGAAGTAATTCAACAGCGGTTTCTTGGTGCCTTGATATAGCACATCGAAAGGATATACATGCGTGATTGCTGGATCCTAGAAATGCATCGTATGAAATATCAGTCACGAAGTACAGGGACTTAGCGAAAACCCAATCTAAAGTAGATGGTATTTGTTTGTCCATATACCTAGTGGGAAAGTCAACGAACTGGTGCAAAGGCACTTGGAGTGTCATTTAAAGAAAGTCTGCACCGAAAGTTCCTGATGGTGCAGGAAGAGCGAGTGAACCACTGAACACCATTATGTCACGCTTCGGGCTGCGATGGCTGGGCCACGTGTTGCGCATGTCAGCACACCGACTCCCGCAAGGTGAATTGTTTACGCGTTGTGGGTGCGGTTGGAAGAGGAGGAGTGGAGGCCAAATGATGACTTGGTCGAGAGAAATAATAACAGTAACTTCGAAGTTGGCGTCGGTTGGTGCATCCTGACTGCCAGACTGGGGTCCTAAGGACGGTGAACACGTTTTGTTGGACACGCTCGCTGATGTGGCTTGGAACCGGCCCTAATGGCGTTTGTGTTGTGAGTTCCTTTGTCCATCCTCCTCCTGCTTGGCATCCCACTCCTATCATGATCTCATTTGTTAGGCATATTATGACTCTATTTTACAACAGCCAGCTGTTAGCTCGCCGAAACGATGTCCATCCGTTACTGGGGACTCAGCGGGCGTGCCACCGTTTTTTTCCTTTTCTTGTCTTTTGTATTGTGGCGCAATAGCTGAGGTGTTTTCCACCTCCAGCTAACGTGTAATGATGATGATGATGAATGTTCCTAATGCCGATTTGCATGAAAGATCGGCACAACAGACTACCAAAAGGTGGAAATCCCCCAGAACTAAACACTTATTCGCAGACTGAGTGCGAATAAAGTCAAGTATCCCCCTGGAAGAACCTCCAGAACTTCTGTGTATCACTTTAACTATAAACTGAGTAGAGGAAGTGCACAAACAGCCGATAGGGCTTCAACAGTCTGATCCGACGATTGGAATGTGCAGATCCTCAACACATCTGTTACAGCTCACATACAGTACAACGCCTCCGCCTTGGCGACCAACGGAGCGATCAGTTCTAAGCAGCGCGTAGCCAGGTAAATATACCTCACCGTCCGTGATATCCGGAGACAACCACATCTCAGTGAAAGCAAGTAGGTCGGGACGAGATTTGTCTACAAGTAGACCCAACTCGTGCACCTTGTTCCTTAGGCTACGCACGTTGCTAAGTACTACCTCAAGGAAGTCGGCACGACCATCCCTGGGTCGTGCGCCATCAGGATTCGTTCCCATAGGGCGGAAAGTAACTTCCGGCTGACCACCTGAAAACCCAACAGACGGAGGCCTTGCTCACCAGCCGCCCGTCTAGTTTTGAGGTCTTTGATAGCCTCCTTTAACTTCAACCTATCTGACAGTGGTAGGTCCGGCTGAACGCTGACACCACTACCCTTAAGTTTGAATGCAAATCGCAGTAACGATTTGCGTTCCTCCGGGGTAGAAAGGACTACGCGAAGTAGTCGGGGTCGTGGATTTGAGGTAGCGATAGGAACGTTCCCCAATCTGGTCAGCTTTCTGACAGTGACACCAAGGAAACCAGGTGGAAGCAGCTTGCTGACACACAGTTTCAGCCACCTGATGTCATCCAAGATGCGTTCCCTTGGGAGAACGACCTCAGATTCAGTAACGTTACGGAATATAACGCTACTATCCATGAAAGAGTCGGCACAACGGGGTGTTTACCCCAAGTGCCTTGGAGTCGACACCTATACCAGCTGTTTTCACCACTGGCGTTCACCACTTTGTTACTTTACGTAACAAATACAACAGGGACTGCTAGTGCAGGGAACGTGGGCAGCAATTGGTTGATCAGGGTGTGTTTCGGGTGTTTCATTTTAGGTCTATCAAGACCTAGCATCTGATCACTTCCTGGCTCAATGATTTGCTCAAGAAGGAACACTCAAGGGGTTTTCCTGTCGTTCCAGTCCAGCGGAATCGGAATCTAGGTGTCATCCTAGAGAACCATTTTAAGCCTTCGGCACAGTTTCGCCATGCTACCATAAAAGCGCAACAAGAGTTGTTTCGGCTTTGGAGGGTGCTGGCTAACACTGAAGCATAAGTATTCTTGCAGCTCCATAAAGCAGTGGTTATGCCACATCTGGAAGGTTGTGTTCAGGCCTGAGCACCGTGCCACCGTAGCGACGCCATGTGTATAGAAAAGATTCAGAAACGTGCGATCAGGATGCTCGAAGACCAACGAGAGAAGTCGTACGAAGGTCGTCTAATTAGCTTGAGGTTGTTTTCATTGGAACGGCGTCAGTTGAGACGGGATTTGATTGGGACGTTTAAGGTCATTAAGAGACTTAGTGGTATTAGTCCCACTCATCTGTTTGAGTTAGCTATGTCGGGCTACCTGCTCGCGCATCGCCCGAAGCTCAAACATCAAAGAGTTCGTTTGGACATCAGGGTCAATTTTTACCAACCGAGTAATTAACATCTGGAATAAACTACCTTCTGATTTAGTGGAATGCGAGTCTGTAGAAGCCTGCAAAAGGAGCTTAGATGAGCGTTGATCTGTCCTTGTCCCGGAGATGTTGTAATTGTACCGGAACATGTAGTGATTTTTTATTCTAACACATGCAACTGCAAAGATTGCTCTTGTTCTTGCTTCATTCTTTTGCAGAAGCAAAAGTAATCAATCCAAAGTCGGAGTGCCGGAGACCGCTTCACTTACCGGTACAAGAAACAGGACGCTGGTTAGGGAAAGACCACTATGGTCTGCTGTACCTGACCTGACTTCATCTGCCATGGCGTCCAAATGCTTGTCATATTTTAAAGGAGTTACTTCGCACTCTAAAGCCTTGCGGTGCACCATCTGCGATGGGTGGACCCACGTAGCTTGCTGTGGAGCCGTGCACGAGTTGTAGGAATTTTCTCGCGCTCCGGCGTTCCGGGCTTATGTTTCTTATGCGATCTGTGCCGCGTTACCATGAGCAACAGACTATGTCTTGACGGGCTGCTTGCGCTCAGTCCACTCGCCTCTCCTGCTCAAGATGATATGAACATCGCTGCTGTCTCGCCACCAATTCCTTGACTTATATGCTTCTGGCGCAGCTACCGCAACGGGTAAGCGTAGTCGAGCACCGTCCACCTCACATACAGAGACACCGGCGACTGTTGACTATAGCGAATAGCCTAAGATCAAGATGTACACGGAAGTGCTGAAGCGAAAGGTAGGAAACGTTGAACGTAAAAGCAAGGCAAGAGTTAAACTAAAATCCAAGTCATCATCCCAATCGCTGTTGAATTTGGTTCTCGATAGTCTGTCAACTGCAGAAACTGCTTAAGGATAGCCCGCCTGTTCTGAAGGTGAAGATCCATGAGAATGCCAAGTCGCTATCTTGCGACTGCTGCCTTAACAACATGAATACAGCCGCGTCCACCAAGGCCACCCCAGCTGAAAGGATTGCAAATGACCGGGAGTTCCTACAACGGATGATCACTTTACTGTTCAATGAAGGAGAACAAGGAATCAACATTGATTCAGATTTCTGCCATGACAAGCAACTGGACGACTCCTCGAAGGTTCGTCCACTTAAAATTGTATGTCAAAAGGACGACGAGGCCCGTCACATTTGTTGACGAACTCCGCGTCTTAACGGTGAATCATTTTATGTATTGCGAAATCGTTCCCCATAGGATCGAGTGCAAATGAAACAAGCGGTTGACGAACTCAGATCCCGCTGAGACAATGGTGAGACAGATTTACCTATTGTGGGTTTTCGCGTTGTCCGAAAAGCAACCAAAATTCGCTGGAAACCACTTCTTGTCATACCCAAGCGTTAGAGGTGAGGAACGCGTTGCGCGTAATTTCCGCTAATGTGCGCAGTATTCCAAACGAACTTGAGGAAATTTAATTTTTTGCCTCGGTGAATCACCCTGACATAATGGCTTTCACCGAGACCAGGTTATCCTCGGATATCCTAAACTCGGTGGTACAGACCCCCGGGTATCTTCTCTGCCAGGCTGACTGCATAGGAGGGAGATATGGTGGCAATGTGAATCTCTACTGGAATGCAGACCTCAAAGCTCATCTAGTTGGAGATACTCGTGACGGTAATGGCCGTTTCAAAGCCCTGTAGTGCCGGGTTTATGATGGATGCAGATCCCTGATAGTCGGGGTTGTCTACAGAACTCCATTAGGCTCCGGTGCTCGGCTGCTGAATTCCAGTAAATTGCGTGGTGGGGGAAAGGACCGTGTAATGTCGAGAGACTTCAGTACCACAAGTGTAGAATGGGACTTGCTGCATTGTGATACTTCTTCAGACGTTTTCGCTGTGGACGTTTTGGAAACCGTTCTCGAGTGTAACTTATTTCAAAATGTTACTGTACCTACCCGCATATTTAATGGGCAAACCCTCGTATTCTCTTTCTTATGCTTTCCCCTACGCAATCAGATGTCGCAGACATTACCACTCTTTTGCATATTGGCGATCGTGATAACTGTACGGCTTCATTCCTCTGGACTCTACGCTTCACTCTTCACAACCAAGATAATTTCCGCAGAAACTTTTGGCGTGCCGTTCCAATCCGCCTGCAACCGGCCGCTAGTGCTGTGGACTGGAATATCCCTCCAGATAAGAAGTGGAACCTTTCGTATTCTAAGATGATTTCGCTTGTTAAGCACGTTGTTTCAATTTGTAAAAGAGAACGTTTACCAGAGGTCTTCCATGGAGGGCCTCGGGTACACGAGAATTGAGATGCTTAATGTTCGAAAGACGTAAATTATGGTACCGATTCAACCTCACTCACTGCGCGCTTGACTATTCGGAGTACAAATTGATTGGCAATGACCCTCTTGAAAAAACCTCAGAAGCCACATAATTATGAACGCAGTTTAGCTGTGCAATCCAGGACGACTCCGAAAGCACTACTCTTACTTGAAAAGAAGTACCAGAATTGACAGTGGAATTCCTGTCCTGTTTTCCGCAGAATAGGGCAGTTTACTTGACGACAGTGCGACGAAAGCTAGTCTACTGGTCCTGCAATATTCATCTGTCTACTCGTTAACCGGTGACACTGCGCTACTCTACCCCTTCGTTGCAGCACATAGAAATCAGTGGCTGACGTTGCCAATGGCTTTCGTGAATCAGATCCGAACTTCTCCCCGGGTCCTTATGGGCTGCACCCGCTGTCCCTCAAGGCCGTGGCGGACAACATTGCTGCTCTCGTCTGTCTGATATATTGTCACTCCGTGGAAGCTGGGCGGCGCCTGGTTGCTTGAAACTTGGGGACCATAAAACCTATATACAAGGGGGTTCGTCAAGATCCTGCAAGCTATCGACCTACCTGCATAACGACCTTACTGTGCAAGTTAGTGGAAAGGATTCTCAAGCGTTCCCTGTGGCTTCACTTCGAGAACCTAAACATTATCTCTTGTTCTCAGCATGGCTTTTCGCGGGCACGCTCATGTACCCCGAACCTGCTTGTTGCTATGGAGAACTGGGCAAGCTCGCTAGACGCTTGAAAGCGCCTGAATGTGGCTTTGGTAGACTTCAGCAGGGTGTTTGACAAGGTCCCCCATGAAAGGCTTCTTCTTAAACTCCAAGGTGCCGGTGTCTCTAAGAATATCCTTTCTTGAATCGCTGATCGTTTTGGAGGGCCGGACCACGAGAGTCAAGGTAATTGAAGCCAATTCCGCTCCTGTGCTCATGACTAGCGGTGTCCCGCATGGGCCGGTACTTGATTTAGAACTGTTCAAGATATTCATCAGTGACTTCCCGTCGAAGCTTCAAATGGATTGCCCGATTTACTCTGATGACATGAAGCTATGTATGGAGGTATCCTGTCTCAAGGGTGCTGCCAGATTGCAGGCATCCTTGGACATACTACACGACTGGTCAGTCGACCGGCAATCGCCCATAAATAATGCAAAATGCTCGCTTCTCTCCATAGACGCCCTGAACCGTTCGGGATCTACCATGTTGGTGGGCTGTTAGTCAGTACCACCATTCTTGAGAAAGATCTCGGTGTGCTTGTCTCACATGATTTATGGACCACAGAAAAAACACTACGGAGAGTTGCCGCTGCCAACAGGATGTCCCATGCCATACGGAGAGCCTTCTCGCGACTGTATGCGGGAATCTTAAGAATCCTGGTTACTTCCCATGTGCTCCCCATCCTTGAGTACAGGCTACCCGCCAACTGTCCTCTTACCAAGTTTGAGTGTGACATGATTGAGAAGGTCCAGCTGCGTGCTTCGAAATCCATACTGGAGTTAAGCGACTTACTGTCCTCGACTACGGCGGATGCACCTGTTCTCCCTGGAATATAGTCGATGTAGAGGTGAGCTGATGTTTACTAGGCGAATTCTGATGGGGATGGGGATGGAGCTACAAGCCCTCTTTCAAGTCAACACTCGGGGGCACAACTGGAAACTATTCAAACCCAAAAGGCTCAGAGCTCGCGCCACTTTCGCACCATGAACCCGCACTCTAAATGAGTGGAACGACTTGCCGAAACATGTAGTCAACGCACAGACTGAGGAATGTTTCAATCGATTTTTGGATTCTCACTTGATGAGTAAGCTGGGACCTTGCTTCTCCCAATGTAGCTGGTACGGCACTTTGTGGAACACCGTCTCGTAGCGACTCACGGCATCCACGCAATGAACGAGAAGTGAAGGAGCTGACAAAGGACTTCCTGCCCTCTACAATCCAATGCTCCAATATAGGTCTGTTACTGACCTTCGACTTCTTGAGTTGGAAGGTAAGCTACCTAGGTTGGTGGTTCTTCATAGCCTTTGCCGAGGCGTCAGGTGGTTTTTAATCACGTGCAGCAACCACAACATTCCAGAACGTTCGAAATCGATGCGATAATTGTTAATAATCGACTAATCGCTAAAATAGTGGATTTTCTGTGCAATTCTTACTTTTTCCGCACAGTGCTAACTCAAGCAGAGCCTGCATGCTGACAAGGAAGCCTGGTGGACTAGTCGGACTCAAGAAATGGAGGGCGCAGTTGGTAATTATCGCAAGCTCTTCCAACTAATCCGCACCACTAGCCTCAGTAAGCCAGGCGTCAGCAAGGCACTCAGATACAGCGCGGGTGCCATGATTCAAGCTCAGAAGCGCAGTATGACTCATTGGGCGGAGCACTTTCGAGGGCAGTTCAATTGTCACCCTGCTTCCGGACCTTTTCCTGCTCATGACTTGTGTAGACACTGTCGGTGGCTCAGGTCCGAAACGCTATTACCTCCCCTACTCTCTTTCGTTCTGCTGGCCAGGATTACCTCCCATCCGCACTATTTAAGGATGGTCATGAGGTCCTCTATAAAGCACTGACCTTTTCCGAACCGGTATGGAAGGAACTACGGTAAATCAATTGTAGTGAGGATACACAAAATAGTCAGCCGCGCCGACTGTGCTAACTATAGGGGTTTTAGCCTAAAGCCTGTAGTGCCAAAATTACTGACCTAAATCCTCTCTCCTCGCCCTCCTGCGGAGCGATAATCCCTGATTAAAAGCCATCAGCAGTACGACGGAACACTGTATCGACGCTTAGCTGAAACGCGTTTTATCACTGGTCGCGCGTGAGTTGTGCATACCACGAGGATGTCCGCCCATACGCGGATTGGAACGGGTGGCCTAAGATTTGCAACCTAGGCTTGCAACCTGTTCAGCCACGGGTCAGCTGGTTTCCGCCCAGACGGGGCTGTATAGACCACGTATTCGCTTTGTGGCAACTGTTACAGAAGCGCCACACATATCGCACGGCGACAGTAGCTATGTCCCTCGACATTAACTGTGTGTTCGACTCAGTCGAAATACTCGTGCGTAAAGGTGTTCCTGTGAGAAATGGGAACATTTTATGTACTCTACTCGAATACGACAGGTGGCGTCAGAGTCTACGGTGATTTGTCGAATACCATAACAGGACTCAGTATCTGCGCGCCTCTGACTCATATGCTGCGATGTCCTCAGCAGACTTAATTTATGCATGCACTCCGACTGTTTGATGTCCTTCCATATAAACTTTTCAGCTTGCTGTAGCACTCCTTCCAACTCTTTAAGTCGGTGCTCACGCGCTCCATAGCCTCTCTATTCTAGACGTTCACATATCTCTTAATTGCTGTACCGTCTTTGACTTTTTCCCCTGTAAGCGACCAGCTATTGGACTAGCTTTCCTAGGCTCTTTCCAAAATAGTAATATCCCAGCACCATAGCATAAATTGAGAACTTATACACTGCCGTGGTTCAGCATTATATGGTCCGACTCCCTCAGTCAACTCACTGTACGCTTGCATATATATATATATATATATATATATGCATGTGTGTATGTACCGCCTGATAATAAGCATATGAAGCTTCTGTTCTCGAGGAGGCGAGGCACTCGTTTACAGGTATGGTACTTATGTAGATGAGGATAAATATATTTGATTGGATGGATAATGTTATGCATGTGTATACGTATATTGCTGCCAATGTAGATGTATATGGTTGGCGGCATCCGGTTTCGGATTTGCCTGTCACTGTGGCAAGCCACAGGACGCCTGCGCCTACAGAGGGACCATGGATGGCTTGCGCTGCACCACCCACAGCTCCAACCACATACCCCATATCCAGTGTAAACCCGAAGGAATAAGACCGGGAGGCATGCGGATGGGAACCACGTTTCATCAACGGAGCCGGCCCACACTCCTTCACAGGCTAACACAAGCACGCTGTATTTGGGGAATCAACCGCACACAAGGCGGTGGCTGGACCGTAGTCCGCTCCACACTGAGTGCATGGAACCGCTCTTTGAGCCTAGCACGGCCACAAGAACCGTGCACCCCGTCCCCTCCAGCAACGACCAACTGTCTCCTGGAGCCAGTATGAACGATGTAGTGGGTAATAGACAGGTAGGCACCTTGTCAACATACACATCAAGCGCAACCATACCAGGGATATCAAACAACAGCCATTCAATTTAAACGACAAGCTGAAATAAAATAAATCCAATAATGCATACAGATAAGGTGGCATAACTCTTCGCTAAATTACCATATGAAGTAAGTTGGTCAGCAACAAATCCGTGATAAGTAAGAAATGTCCACAAGTTACTTAAAATGCTACAAACGCAACAAAATTACCGAAGATAAGCCCAATTAATGTAAGCAACGTGGTCAGTTAATAGAACATTATTCAGGGAGGCAGAACAAACCAAATAAAGCGGAATGAAATTTATCCAGCTTAAAAAGACCTACTTTAAGTTGGTTTAGCCCAACTGCGGTGAAGAAGCATCAAGAATGCAACATCAGCCTCAGCATGGGGGAGATGAGCCCAACTGCGGTGAAGAAGCATCAAGAATGCAACATCAGCCTCAGCATGGGGGAGATGTATATACATACGTATATATATACATATATATATATATAAGCTTAAATGTCTATATGTACAGATCTTTATTTCTTACATGCATGAACGTATACCTGTACATATGAAAAGAAATTACCACCAACGGTACCTGTGACGATGTGCCACTCTATAATCACATAGCTACTGCTGTACGTGTGGGGAGAGGCTCAGGCATTGTGGTGTGCAATTGGGCAAGAATCACCACGGTGATTCATGGCGACGCCGTAATGCTATGATTTGCAAGCACAGGTAGGAGATGTATGCAATGCATCAGTCGACGTCAACCGTGGGCTATCGCGCTGGTTGTCAGTTATGCAACTTAAGAGTGCGTCAAGGCAACTGGGAGAACACCGGGCGCCTCTTAACATAGTACTGAACAACGACGTGTACTATGATCTCTATTACCATGCATCATGATTGCTTCCAAAAAACAAGCAATCTACCCATCGGTTAAAAAGTCAGCAGTCCATTTGACTGCATTACCCCGTCCTTGTGATTATAATTGCTGGTGCCGACCAGAGGCATCATTCATGAACGGCATGGCATATACTATGCAGAGAGATGAGTACGCGTAAATTAGTTGGTGAAAATAAACTTATGCGCCTCATAGTGTGGCGGTGATAAACGGTAAAGGTTGGTGAGGTAATCTAAGCACGCCACAGATGGAAAGGGCATGTTCACGAAAGGTTACTAACCTGTGGTATTGCAAGGAGTTTCGTTGACTTCGATGTATGCACTGTGGCACGAAGGGTATCGGCGACACTGCAGACATCGGATGTTTCAACCATTCACAAATATTCCCGACCTCATGGGTGAGCTGCTTCATGGCTCGTTACCCACGAATCGAGAGCACTGAGAAATGGTTTGTGGATCCGTGAAACACGAGGGGTACCATGACTGTGGAATCGCCTCAACAGGTACCTGAAATGCAAAGACGCATTAAATATAATGGTAGATTGATGTCGATGACTAACAACGGTGCGCACGTGATGAATTTGATGAGATGGTGTGCTAGATCGGGAATACAGGCATATGGATACAATGAAATTGTTTATAAGAGGAAGGTGACAACACGGGTACCAGGAGACCCGTGTGAGTTATATAATGGGTATGAAATCCGCCTTATTGGTTCGCGTAGCATTTACTAACGACTTGTGCTCCGTAACCCTACATGTGACAGTGATTTGGCGCCGCTGCCATAGCTAGGAAGGTTATGGAAACCGATTGAAGTTTTGCATTTAGGGTTCCTGATGTTCTCATCCTTAGACGATATTCGTACAATTTCCATCGTTGGCGTTCCATCATGGTGGTGCCAAGTTTCGGAATCTGTTCCATACACATGATGTCACTGCGGAGGTATGGTGACGAGGCCTGACCGCGACACTGCATATGTGGCTAAGCCGCTGCTTTATATAACGGAAAGAATGCATCCGCCTCAGTGTTGCTCAGCGCCCTCCTAAAATTAACTAACGCGTGTGTCCGTTATTGGCGGCATGGAGACACGTTATCCGGGAATGGAAATTGCTCCCTAACATGGCACCTGCATCGCAGGTTTTATCAGTACACCGGAATGATATAGATCCCATAGGTGACGGATCAGCAATAGTTTTATCACTAACAGACAAGGGTTGACATTTATTGCCATTTCGTAGCTTAATTATGAAGGAAGTAAGAAACTTTGCGAAGGAAAGCTGACAACACGACTCCCTGACGCTGCATATGCACTTAATAGGCACTGGATCCTCCGGGGGAATTCCGCTAAAATCGCATAGAACCGCGCTGCGAAGAAGAACTTGGCCTACTGGTTGCGTTTATGCGAAGTGAATTACGGAAACCAAAGAACTATGCGCAAGAAGTTGTAACCCACGCTGGGTCTTCATGAACCCAGTGGGAACTTCATTCGCATTCCTCACAGCGGTTGACATACCGTCGTGTGAAAAAGCCATCAGAAGACGGAAATAATAAGGCTATTCGCGACGGAAACAACCATACAGCTGAACGTTAAAGGTGAGAAGCCGCGGTGGACGTTAATGGTTCGTTACATAGGCGAAACAGCTGTTAGGAACGTGACGGACGTTTGGACCATTCAGAAATATTCACCGCTAGGTGAGTGAGCGTGTATCTAGCTCTGAACCCACCAAGGGTGAACACTGAGAAATGGTTTCCGAAGGCTCATCAGAGGCCAGGTCGACAATACGAAATGAATATGAACGGGACATTCGATAAAAACGCACGTGAGGCAGTATAATGATGTAATGTTGTTAAAAAGAAATGTGACATGGAAACATGTGGTGAAATACAACGTGGTGAACATACCCATGTATTTGTGCATTACTCCGGAGACGAAGAGACAGTCAGAGTAGTGGTGCATGCCATGAGGATATGCGCCGGTTATGAAACAACGTGTTACAGATTATTAAACCAACCTGACGTCCGAAGAAGTATTTCGGCAGTGGCACATGTAAATTGGAAGCATACCAGCAGTGGCTGATTACTGAAGTAAGCTCCAGGGATGGACAGCGGTTCTGAAAGACAAAAGGTGAACAAGCAATGCACTTACCAGAGGTGTAACGGAGTATATACGCGGCAGCACGTTACATGCACGGAAAGTAGTAGTGACGCATCATTCCGGTAATCATCACAGAGAGGCGTTGTAAAAGGCATCTATTAATATCCCATACCGTTACGGGATATGCTACGGAGTAGATGGGTGCGGAATATATGATGTGGTGGCAGAGCAGTACTTGGGCATCACCCACTTAGGAATGACGGATACCTTGCCGTAGCGAAAGCGGCATTAGGGCACACAATACAATTACCGTAGGTGAAAGGAAGTACGTAGCGGCGGTAACCGTGACGTAGTTGCTCCCCACTAGTGGCGGATCAGTCATGCGGGCGGCACGGATGCGCAGGAGTTGAAAAAGCGTTTGTTAACAGCAAACCAACTGACTGCCGGTGCTGGGCTGCGGTACCATCATGTTGGCGTAACGAGTCGCTGTCTGGCCAAGCATTCGGTAATCCTCGCTAGGCAAAGAACAAACAGCCATTCCATTCTGAAAGCTGATCAAGTCCTGGACCACCAGCAACAGTGCTCACCAAGCGCAGATCTCGGTCCGGCTACCTAGTTGTACAGCCCTCTTGCTGACACCGGACACGAACTCATGTGTCTCCGACAACGCAGCTCGACCTACGCAACCAACTGCAATAGTGATTACAGTACAGATGACAGCACATTTCAGATGCACATGGGGACTGGAACGATAGCAGAGCCCAGTGAGTGTTCCATATTGAGTGGATCCTTGACCCAGGAATTCAGGAAGTGCTCAGTTATTGATGCATCTAAAAGGGAAACACCCGTATCGCACCCTGGCCAACCAGTTGATGCCCACGTTCCGTGCACTAGCAGTTCCTGCTGTGGCAGTCACGTGAAGTAAGCAAAGGATAGGAAGAGAAACCGAAGGTACAGGGTATGAAAGTGCACTTAAATCAGAAAATAATTGCAATACGTGAGGAAAAGTAGAGAAAAGAAAATCGAAGTACGAAGATGCGAGATACTCAGGAAAATGGGAAGGTTTCGTGTTGCCACTCAGGAGCGGCAAGTTACCGCTCAAACCAATTAACTGCAGATTCCCTGATCACACTTTCCGGAAGCATGTTCCAGCGCTCGATGACTCGGCGTGACAGCCGCATTTTTGCCCTAATCCCATCGGACCGCGGTTTGTCCACCTTCCAGGAATGAACGCGTAGAGTATACAATTCAGGGGGACTGAATAGGCAGGATAAATCTGGACCAACCTTCGCAGTCAAGATACGGTAGGTTAGGATTACGTCTCCTCTAAGCCTTTGGTAGTGCATTGAATGCATTGCCGAACTAAGTACACGCTCTGGGTACAGATGACAGCTTCCCTCCTTTCGGATCGCCACGCGGAATTGCCCAGCGATTTCTGAAACACAATAGGGAGCGGTCCTCCTCACTTCCTCATGTTTAGACCTGCTGTTGACAAGCTGTGAGCAAGGTATACATAACATTAAATTCTTAGAGCCTCTCGGAGCGAGTGACCACTCAGTGATCATAGGCAGTTTAGAACTACCACTAGAGTCAGCCTTCAACTATTAGAAGGCGGACTTTAATGGGCTCATTCGAGCAGCAAGCCAGATAGACTGGTCTTTACCGGACGACTGGAAATGCTCAGTGGTAAAGCCTATCCCGAAAGGTGGTAACCCTAGCGAAGTGGATAACCACCGGCCGATCTGCCTTACCGCAGTTTTGGCAAAGACGCTCGAGAAGATCGTGAAGAAGAGCGTTCTGCAGCTTCTCCAGTCGAAAAACCTGTTAACCTCCGCGTAGCATGGTTTCCTGAAAGGTCGTCCGTGCGTCACCAAGGTACCGTTGACGAGGCACGAAATGGTTACAAGCGCTGAACAAAGGCCAATCGGTTGACGTCATTTACATTGACTTCAGAAAGGCTTATGACAAGGTTAACCATGCACTGCTCCTTGACAGACTGAGGATGTACGGTGTTGGTGGTTCGCTGCACAAATGCATCAGCAATTTCGTTATTGATCATAAGTGGAGTCCAGGTGGACAACCATCTAACTGACTGGTATCCATCGAGCAGCGGCGTGCCCCAAGGCACTGTACCGGGACCGATATTGTATCTAATCCATATAAACGATGTGCCTCGGCTACTTCGATCACATAGTGCTTTGTCGGCAGATGACTTGAAAGTGTGCAGAGTAATCCGCACACTCAATGATCGCGATTTACATCAGCAGCATCTCGACCGCCTCTCGACATGGTCTGCAGAGGTTAACCTTCCGATCAACCCTGCCAAGTCGCAATTCATGAGTTTGGGTAAGTATGATCACCGCCGAACGTACACAGTGGCTGGTCAACCGTTGCATCCCGCTACTTTCGTGCGCCGCCTCGGTGTACTCTCACGCTGTGACCTAAAGTCCGTTGACAACACGAATAGGCTGTACCGAAGCAGCCTTCGGATGCTATGGGCTCTCAGGCGCAGCTTTAGCACTTGGTCCGAAGAGATTGCTACTCGCCTCTTCGTCTCGATAATACGACCAATGCTGGAGTATGGCACTCCCGCATACTGTCCCATCACCCGGGGCGAAGTAGAAAAGCTTGAGCGGGTGCAGAGTGCAGAGTGCGTCAGACGGAAGAGGAATGCCGACGTATTCTGCGACGGACCTAGCGTCTCAAAGGTGAGCCATACTACGTACTACGTGATCTCTCTCCAGAGGATCGGATAAAAATGAAAAAGGCTGTTGAGGAGCTACGAACACACAGAGGAAATGGTGAAACTGACCTTCATATTGCGGATTTTTGCGTGACTCGGAAGACCCTGAGAGCCCGTTGGAGACCCATTCTTCTCATCCCGGGACAATAAAACACACAAGTGGACTATTTGTATTAACCGCCAATGTGCGCAGTCTGAGGAATAAATTGGATGAGATTCAGTTGATTGTCTCAGAGACCTGCCCGGACTTAATGGCCTTCACTGAAACCTGGCTATTCACCGACATCACGGATTCAGAGGTGTCTATCCCTGGTTATCACCTCTCCCGATCCGATCGACAAGGAGGGAGGCCAGGCGGTGGTGTAATAGTCTATTGGAAGACTGATATTAAAGTGCACCTAGTTGAAGCGATCAGTGACAAAGACGATGAGTTTGATGCCCTCTGGTGTCGTGTTCATGATGGTCGGAGTTCTCTCTCATTTGGTGTTGTCTACAGAGCGCCTTCAGGATCCGGAGCCCGGTTGATGGACTCGATCAGGAAGCATGGTGCACGAAAGGATTGTCTTATCGTTGGGGATTTCAACGCTCCTTCTGTTGACTGGAACCTGTTTTTTTGTGACCGACCTACAGAATCCTTCGAAGCTAACTTACTGGAGACCATTCTTCATTGTAATTTGCTCCAACACGTCACTTCACCAACTCGTATTCCTCCAGATCAGACGCCGCATATCTTGAATCTCGTACTCTCCCCAACACAATCAGACATCACGAACCTTTCAGTTCTACAGCCCATTGGCAGCAGTGATCACTGTACTGTCTCATTCCAGTGGTCACGTCGCCTCGATTTTCACAGTCAACGTGCCGACCGTCGGAATTTCTGGCGTGCCGACACAACTCGTTTGAAAACGGCGGCAAGCCTTGTCGATTGGAGTATCCCTGAACACCTCAATGTTGACGAAGCGTGGCATCACTTGTACTCCAAGCTGACGTTACTCATTGAACAGGTCATCCCATTCTCCAAAAGAAGACCCTTCTCCAAAGGCCCTCCATGGATCGACCGCGAATTGAGATCAATGATGAAAAGAAGGCGAAAACTGTGGGATCGTTTCAGAATTACGCGAGTTGAGCTTGACTACTGTCACTACAAAACGGTCAGGAATGCTTGTAACATAAAAAACGAGAGAAACGCCAAAAGTACGAACTGTCATTAGCTGCACTTTCTAGTACAAACTCCAAGGCGCTCTTCTCATACCTCAAACGAAGCACTAAAGCTGGAAGTGGTGTCCCTGCCTTGTCTCCCTGTGAGCATTTGGACCTAGTCTACGAAGACGGTGAGAAAGCTAGCCTTCTGGCCCAGCAATATTCCTCAGTCCACTCTACCGAAACCCCACTCCCAGATAGCGTTGCACCCACTCCTCCTTTCCTGCTGGAGCACGTGAATGTTTCCACTGACCATGTAATGTAACTTCTACTCGACCTAGACCTGTATTCCTCGCCGGGTCCCGATGGTTTACACCCATTGTTCCTTAAGACCGTGGCCGGACACATTGCCGCTCCTGTATGTCAAATTTTCCGTCGTTCCCTTGAGGTCGGGCAGCTTCCTACTGCTTGGAAGATGGGAACGGTTAAACCCATTTACAAAGGAGGGGACCGACAGAATCCAGCCAGCTATCGTCCCATATGTTTGACTTCGATTTTGTGCAAAGTTATGGAACGGATTCTGAAACGGGCCCTTCGCCTACATCTCGATGAGTTGGAGTTTCTATCTCATGCCCAACATGGCTTCCGAAGGGCGCGTTCATGTGCTACAAATTTCCTGGTAGCTAGAGAAAAATGGGCAAGATCCTTAGATGCCGGTAAGCGTCTGGATGCTGTGTTTGTCGATTTCAGTAAGGCTTTCGACAAGGTCCCACATGAGCGGCTCCTCTTCAAACTCCGGGGAATCGGCGTCACTGGCAATTTTCTTTCATGGGTCTCCGATTTCCTGCAAGGTCGCTTCATGCAGGTCAAAGTTAACGAAGCGCTTTCTGATCAAATTCTCATGACTAGTGGGGTCCCCCAGGGTTCTGTACTCGGACCCGAACTCTTCAATATCTTCATCAACGACCTGCCATCCGAACTGCAGACCGACTGCTTAATCTACGCGGATGATCTGAAGCTGTGGATTGAGGTTTCCAGTCTGGAAGACGCAGACATACTTCAAGCGACACTCGATCAGCTCCACGACTGGTCACTAAAGTGGCAGTTGCCCATTAACCATGACAAATGCGCTATCCTTCCAATCGTTGCTCCTGAGCCTTTTGGGGCTTACCATATCGGGGGTTTCCTGCTCAGAAATGTCAACCAAGAGAGGGACCTTGGGGTGATTGTGTCTCCTGTTCTCAAATCAATGGAGGACACCCGGAGGAGGGTCGCATCCGCATACACAATACTTCACGCTACACGGAGAGCCTTTTAACGCCTGACCCCAGCACTCTTCAGATTGCTGTTTGCTTCTCATGTACGCCCAGTTCTCGAGTACGGATTGCCTGCTGCGTACCCGCTCACTAAGTCCGAACGTGACATGATCGAGAAGGTTCAACGGCGTGGATCCAAATCCGTTCCAGAGCTTCGGGACTTATCCTACCTCCTCCGGCTACAACGGTTGAACCTGTTTTCTTAGGATTATCGTCGTCGCCGCGGAGATATCATATTTACCCGGCGTATTCTACGAGGTGAGCTGGGGAGTGAGCTGCAATCGTTCTTTTGTCTAAACACAAGTGGTGCAACTCGAGGCCACCGGTGGAAACTTTTCAAACCGCGGCGACTCCGTGTACAGTCCGATCTGGCCCTATCCACCCGGGTAGTGAATGACTGGAACAGCTTGCCAGAAGCTGTCGTCGATGCGGAGACTGAGGAATGTTTCAAACGACGGTTGGATACCCACTCTCTGAGTGCGCAGGGATTCTGCTGCCCACAATGCAACCATAGCGATCTTCTGCTGAACCTTGTTCCGCAATGATCCCAGCAACCCTCGCAATGTCCGGGAAGTGACGGAGCTGACAAAGGAACTTCCTTCTGCTCTCTACTAACCAATGAACCAATACCGCCAGATTCGTCAGTTACTGGTATATTGCAGCTTGGGCCGCCACTAAGTGCCATAACCTCAGAATCCGAGCCATCAGGAACAACAGCCTCGGTGCATTGCGAGGCTGACATAGTGGAACACAGAGTGGTGATAACACGTATGCAATAGTTAAACGACATCAAAAAAGGCAAAAACGGGGTTAAAACTGGGAAAAACTGGAAAAATTACCAGTAGGCGCAGAAGACGCTTTGACAAGAACCGCTTTAATCGATCCATCATATCTGGGATCACAGTAAATTTGACAACAGTCAAATTTCGTTTCAAGTCTTTATTCAACCACTGCTTTTCCACGTTATTGCAACTAAAAATCTCCATCAGTATGGCACGCCAAAACGAATAGTTACCGCGTAGCACTGTCTTGTCTCTGGCAGAAATATATCGCAGTGATCACCGGTTTGCAGATTCATTCGCATTTACATGCGTTAGCAGCCCTGTTACATTAATATTAACTTACTGTTTGCCACGCAATTCTGAACGTCAACAATGTACGCAACCGTACAGCATGTAGCCGTTGGCGTCCCCATCCAGCAAGTGTTTGCGCCTTCCACGCTGGAAAAACATGTCAACAATTCAAGTTCAAGTTCACGTTCAAGTGGGACCGGAACAGTAGGATAAATCCCCGTGAATGTTCCTTCAGGGACGCGTCGTTGATCCAGGGTATTATTCGTCCGCGATAACTGGAATCCAGAAGAGTCAGATCAGCGCGCGCGAATCACACCACGGTCAACCAATTAATACCCACGCGACCTGCACTGGCAGTCCCCGCCGCACCGGTCACGTGAAATAAGAAAAAGAAGTACGAAAGTAATGAGAGCGTCAAGAAAAAAAATAGATTTAATAATTCAATAAAACGAATAAACTAGGAAGTGAAGGGGAATGTTAAGAATTGAAGGCCAAGAGCGTCGAGTCGGTGTTCGAACTCTTTCACTGTTGGTGCCAATACCACGTTTTCGGGCAGTGCATTCCAGGAATCCACCACTCGGCGTGATAAACGAAAGTCCGCTCGGACTCCATCCGATCGAGGTTGGTGTAGCTTTAGCGAGTGACCTCGGAGCGATGGAAGCCGAGCCGGTTGGTAAAGCCCGGATAAATCGGGTCCGATTTTACCGGTAAGTATGCGATAGGTCAAGACTAGGTCGCCTCGATGTTGACGATAGTGCATCGAGAACATTCCCAGCGCAAGTAGTCTTTCTGGGTAAGAATGGTTCCGCAGTCCATGGACCAGTTTGGTTCCAACTCTCAACACTCTCTCCACTGACATCCTTTCCCTTACTAAGCAAGGTGGACAAGCCTGGATGCAGTATTCTAAGTGTGGTCTGACAAACGCTGAGAATAACCTAACAAACATAGCGTCCGTGATGGCCCCGAATGCCCTGCGGATCATCCACAACATTCTGAAAACCTTGCACGTAGCTTTCCTCCAGTTCTCACTAGATTTAAGTTCTGAAGACAATGTGACCCCTAGGTCTACCAATTGGGTAACATGGTGTAGTTCATTACCGCCAAGCAAATAACGCGTTTGGGGGCTATTTGGCCCTACTCGTAAGATGGAACACTTTGCATAGTTTATGGGCAACTGCCACAGAGCAGCCCAGTCCCAAAGTTTATCGAGGGCCCGTTGCAGAATCTGGGGTCCATCGAAGTCAGACACTATGTGCCAAAACTTTAGGTCATCTGCAAACATGAGAGATGGTACGTCCAGCAGTTCGGGCAGCTCGTTGACATACAAGGAAAATAACAACGGACCAAGCACCGAACCCTGAGGGACCCCACTGAGGACTGACTGTCGGAAGGACAGACTAGACCCCCCACGAACACACATCTCTCTCCCTTCCAGAAACGTGGTGATCCATTTTAGTATACCCCCGGATATTCCATAGGACCGAAGTTTCAAGCAAAGGCGAGAATGTGATACAGTGTCGAACGCCTTGGAGAAGTCAATAAACACGACATCTACTGCATGACCCCGATCCAAAGCATCCGCCCAACATTCGCGTGCAACTAGCAAATTAGTCATACAGGAATGACCCTTGCGAAAGCCGTGTTGCAGTGGACTGAGCAGACCATACTCCCGCAGGTGGTCTTCAAGCACATCACTGACCAAATTCTCCAATACCTTGACCAGTACGCTTGTCAAACTTACTGGTCTATAATTGGCAGGGAGATGCTTGTCGCCCTTTTTAAAAATCGGGCAAACTGAAGACGTCTGATTACCTCATCCATGTCTTCAACACTTCCATGCTTGCTAATAACCAAAGATCTGAACAGCTCACCATCATTCACAGCCATAGCGATAGCAGAAAAAACACTATGGCCACCGAAATATTATAACAACTATCACACATATGTACCCTTACCCGTAACACTTCCGATGGCAACATAATTAACACACAAACCATTTCTCCACACACCACTCAGCTATTTCCACCTATTGCACATTCATCCGCCTTGGCAACGTCGCTAGGTAACCACGTTGCTATGTACCATTTGTACCACTGAACGTCCCGAAACAACACAATTTTTTACAGTAATCACACGGTCCGCCTTCCCGTGCGCACGTGTTCGCACTCGCCTCGCTTCATCCGTCCGCTTCCTATTGTAGCCCATCGAATAAAATCCGTCGTGTCCGACTCCCATTGTCTTCTGATATCCGCGCTTAATTTCGCGCACCGTCTCGGACCAGTATTAACTAGTCCTACAAATAGGTAACCCCGATTCACACACGCGAATTCAAATATTTTTTCGTTTGTATTTTTTGGTATGTTCGTTCTTTTTTCTCACTTATATACCTGTATTCATTTGTTTCTTGCGTTATTTTGGTACTTGTATCGTATATTGTTCATTCGTTATCTCACGACTCACATTTCGAGAGTGGCATTTGAGTCGTTTCACGGCGTAAACATGCTTATTTTGGCTGTTCCAAGTTTCATGAAACACACACCAGAAGTTTGGTTTAAGATATTCGAGATCAGACTAGAAAATAAGTGCGTTACGGCGGACCGTCCGAGGTACAATCAGCTCGTCCCACGCCTTCCTTCGTCCGTTGTGCTGCTGGTTCGTAGTGGAGTGAAAACTAGTCTCAGGCTACCGCACCGGAAGGTAAGGATTAGTGTCAGATAAAAGTATTAACAAACTGACCACCAGTAGTGACTAACTCCACTGATATTGCACACTCCCTGATAGGTTATTCCAGTGTTGGTTCCGCGAAGCGCAGACTTTCCAAGCACACAAACAAAGCAAATCGCAACACACCGCCGAAGGAAAGCAGAACGCGCCGTTCGAGGTCGAGAATTGTGTATATGAAAAAACGGTCAATTAAAACAACTGTACAAGATGCTTGGAAAATGGAAATGAGAAAAGGGCAAAAAATGAAAAACCTATGAACACTACAGGACTCCCCCTAGAGCGTGAGTGAACAAGCGAATGCTCGAAATAAACGTCTCACTGATTGTAAAACGCTAGTTTGGAAGGAAGAACCACAGTACGACAAAAACGTGTGGGTTTGTGTGTGTGGTTGCAGGGGGCTGCTCGGGGTCGGGAAGAAAAGACACTGGGATCACACGTCGGCTGTGTAGGAAAGGGCTCGGCGATGGATTGTCTTCGGAGACATGCGTCTGAATGTTGCCGACACAGAAGGGGTTCGATGTAAGCAGGTTTCAAACGATCGATGCTTACAGAGCCTTTGCAGCCATTTCAGTCCAACAAAAAACACTTGTTTGTGTGTGAGTGGTTGCAGGGGTTGCGAAGAAAGAATATTGGGATCACAAACGTTGTGAAGTTTCAAGGTCACCGCCCCTTGAATTCGCATGGGGCAACGTGTTTGAGTTTGAAGCGTCAAAATATAAATCCACTGTTGAAATAAGCTTGGGGGGAAAATTATTTTTAAAGGTATGGATTTTGGATCTCTCACACATTAGACTGTACTATGGAAGATAGTGGCAATGAAGAGTGAGTGAACCTATCAACTCGATTGTCGAACTCGATCAGGTTTGGGTGCACTGACTACAGATTCTGGGGAGAGCATTCCAGGCTTGGCAAACACGCACGGAAAAGAAATTCCGTCGACATTCCAAAAGGCTGTTACTGCACTGCCAGCTTCAGAAGATGGCCTCTCAGGTTTTTTGTTTACTGAGCATCCAGCAGATAATGGCGGCAGTAGGATTGGGGTCTGTCAGAATTTGATTGCCAAAATCAAATCTCCCCGTATTCTTCGATATTGACCACTAAATCCCGAGCTATCTCAGTCTGTCTTCGTAGCGTAACGGCCTAAACCTTCACGTTCTTCGTTGCGCGTCGTTGAAGTTTCTCTAAATCAGAGAGGTCTTTCCTCAGCCACGGCTGCCAGACTTGTAGTGTATACTCCACGTGTGGTCGTATGTATGCACCTAGAAGTTGGTGAAAAACGGTTGGATCGAAGCGTCCAAATGTGCGCCTGAGAAGGCCCAAATTTCGAATGCTCGCGTTCGATGCTTTCTTTGCGTGGGCTGAACAACCAAGGTCGGACTGAATCAAGACTCCTAAATCCTTTTCCTCAGCAGTTGTGTGAAGCACATGGTCACCCAGTTTATAGAAAAATGCTGATTGGTGACGTAAGTGTAATACTCTGCATTTTTCTGTGTTGAATGGGAGTTGGTTCTGAACTGACCACGCATACACCTTATCCAGATCCTCTTGAAGTATTGCGGAGTCGTCTGGTGTATTGATCGCTCTCCAGACCTTGATGTCGTCGGCATAGAGTAGGCAGTTGGAAAGAATGAGGGCCGCTATGTCGTCAATATACATCAAAAACAATCGTGGCCCCAGTACCGATCCTTGTGGTACACCACATTCGACTTGGATTGGGTGGGACAGGGACCCACGCACTTTTACCTCTAAGCTCCGGTGGAGAAGAAAGCTTGTGATCCATCCTAGGAGCGGATCACCAATGCCGAAGCTCTGAAGTTTGCAGATCAGGATTCCATGGTCTAGTCGATCGAAGGCCTTTGAGAAATCTAGGTAGACCACGTCCACTCCTGCACCGCTGTCAATTAATTTGGTCCAACTCGATCTTGCTAGCAGCAGATTTGTGGTGCACGATCGATTCCGTCGAAAACCATGCTGTTCATGTGCAAGGAAGGCAGACTCTTCTAGATAGGCTGTTAATACGTCAGCAACAATAGCTTCCATAACCTTCGACAGGACCGGGAGAAGGGTTACAGGACGGTAGTTGGCTGGATCAGAACGGCTACCGCCCTTGTGAATTGGGGTTATGATCCCACATTTCCACATCTCGGGTACATACATCTGATCGAAGCAGCGTTGGAAGAATCGTGCCAGAGGCTCTGCTAAACTTTCTCCCATTACCGCAAGGGACTTAGGGTGAATGTTGTCGATTCCAGGAGAGCTGTGCTTACGCATACACAACAACTTCTTTAATACCATCCCCGCCGTGAAAGTTATGTGCGTAAGTTTTGGTTGTATAACAGCTGCTGACAAAGGAACAGATGACCAAGGAATGCATTGAAAGTTCGAAGCATATTGCAGCCGCAAGGCGTTCGCCGCATCCTCCGTAGTCAGCGTCATGCCATCTGGCGTTTGAAGAGGAGGGATTCCCCGTTTCACCTTGCGCAGGTTGTTTACATGTTGGTAGAGCAGCTTATGATTCGAAACCATGCGCTCCGTCAGATGCTGCTGGTATGTCAGTTTATCCTCACGAACGAGTTGAGTGCAATGATTACGTTGAATTGCATAGGCCGTCCAGCTCTCCGTGCTCGGGTGTTCCTTATAGATACGCCAGGCCGAGTTCCTCACTGCCATACATTTCCGTGTCCTACTTCGCACAAATGAAACAGTCTTCTTCGAGTGGACAACCTTAGTTTCGGATGCCTCTTCGACGAGAGTGCTAAATTGGTTGACGAAATGTGGCCATGCGATTGTCGGTACTTCGTCTGTCAGAAAGTTCCAGTTGGCTGTCTCTGCAAGTCGAGCCAGCTCATCGTACCGTATGATAACTCGGCTTTCCCGTGTAGTATCCGCAGGGTATTCTGCGTAGCAATATAATCTAAGAGTAGAAAAACTGCATGATCGCTGCAACCCAAAGGAGCGTCGATGATTACTTTCTCGACCATGGAGTTCTTCGTTGGTAAATATCCGGTCCTGGATGGACGGCCTTTCTGCTGCTCTGAATCTGGTGGGATTGTTGATATGGCCATAAAGCGGAAAACTGGAGACAAGGTCTTGTAGATCCGCTTTGAACTGTTCCGTAGGTGTTGCTTGGGCATCCAGAGCGTGGATATTGAAGTCACCAGCGATAAGAATATGGCTGGTTGTCTCCTGCTGTATCACAAGCCTCAGCGCAGACGCGAGATTGAAGTCCATCTCGGGTGTAGAGGATGGAGGTCGATAAACGACCGCCACCAGACAGACGTCGTTGCCTGTTAACGCAGCCGACACCAAGAGTATCCTGCACGTTACTGGTACACGTCTTCTATGGGCCTCACATTGGAGGTCACTTGCGGTAATTACAGAGCCACCCGCCCCTTTACTAGGATCGAGTCGGCGCCGAAGCGACGGACAGTGCCTGGTAGCTCGACACCGCGTTGTCTGTGGTATTCGGGCGCAAACCGACGTCCTCCGTTATAGCGAGGGGGGGCGATGGGTCACACGATGTGGACCTTTGAGCGTAGTCGCAGTTCGGTGTAGTTGAGTTAAGTAGACTTGTGAGCGTTACGTGTAGCATGTACAGGAAAGCTGCCTTGAGCAACCAGAAAGAGCTTCGTGGAGGGATTACACGAAGTTGGATTGTTAAGCCGGCCGATGAAAGGCCAGCACCTGATCGTTTTAAGCGCCATGTTTATCGATGGAACACTTTGCACGGGGCCTGGCCAGGCCCGCCTAACGTCGTTCCTGCACACGCAGAACGCTCTTCAATAGCGTCGTTTTCAGTGGTTGATAATCTTGATGCAGCTTCTTCGGCTCCGTTTATTTTATCACATTGAGCCACAGAAGAAGAAGAAGAACCACAGTACAACCAAAACATGTGGGTTTGTGTGTGTGGGTGCAGGGGGCTGCAGGGTGTCGGGAAGAAAGTGCACTGGGATCACACGTCGGCTGTGTAGGGGGTGGGCTCAACGATGGATCGTCTTCGGAGACAGATGCGTCTGAATGTTGCTGAGGGAGAAGGGGTTCGATGTAAGCAGGTTTCAAACGATCGATGCTTACAGAGGCTTTGCAGCCATTTCGGTCCAACAAAAAATACTTGTTTGTGTGTGAGTGGTTGCAGGGGGTTGCGAGGAAAGGATATTGAGATCACATATAGGCTGTGTAGGAGGAGTGCTTGGCGATGGGTCATTATCGGGAGCAGATGCGTCTGAAGATTGCTGAGACGGAAAAAGGTCGATGTAAGCGGGTTTCAAACGATCGATGCTTACAGAGCCTTTGCAGCCATTTCGGCCCAACATAAAATACTTGTCCTTGCGGTCGATAACCTTGTAAGGATCCTCGTAGGGTGGCGTCAGATGTTTACGAACAGTATCGAGGCGCACAAGAACGTAGTCACAGTCGCGAAGATCAGGATGGACCTGTGGGTTACGAGGCGTGAGTCGTGAAGGTGTTGGGCGTACCGAGCTGTAGTGACTCCCCAGGCGTGTGACATAGGATCCATTTCTCTAGTAACCCTTGAATCCAGCACAATCTCTCCAGGAAGTATAAGTAGCGTGCCAAAAACTAACTCAGCATGACAACAGCCTATGTCTTCCTTGACCGTGTTGCGTATGTCAAGTAGTATTGGCAAACGCTCCGACTATTGCGTGCTCGACTGAGAAGCGGTAACCGAAGTTTTCAGTTGGCGATGGAAGCGTTCGACCAAACCATTGGCAGCGGGATGGTAAGCGGTTGTGAGTGTGTGAGAAAAACCGAGCAAACGACTTAGGTCACGAAACAACGAAGAAGTGAACTGTCGACCTCTGTCTGTCGTGATAGTAGCATGTGCGCCAAAGAACGAAATCCACGTTTCGATGAAGGTTCGCGCCACTGTTTCAGTGGAAACGTCCGGTAATGGCACTGCATGCGGCCAACGTGTAAATCTATCAACACATGTCAGCAAGTATTGAAAACCGTTGGAAGGGCGCAAAGGGCCAAAGATATCCAAATGGACATGCCTGAAGCGAGCATCCGGTGATGAAAAGATGCCAGGGACAGTAATTTTATGACGATGAACCTTGCTGGTCTGACACGTAACCCAGTGCTACGCCCACTGTTGGAAGTCAAGGCGCATATCGGGCCAAACAA
>OX104059.1:44144669-44175165 GCA_944474145.2 Dicrocoelium dendriticum | reverse complement strand
CGTTCACTCTCTTTGCGAAATGACCGTAGATTTTCATTAGTGCAACATGAACCGGTTTGAAAGATGGCTTGGATCTACAATTAGTTGCTCTGTGCCCACGTCTACGACATTCCTGGCAGATATACACAGGTAGATTGTTCCAACGTGAACCATTGTAGGCAGGAGTTCAAGTTCATTTTCGGGTGTGAGTGGGACGATAGGAGAATCCCTTGTGTTCCATCTTGAGTCGATCGTTAAGCCAGGAATTGACGAAGAGCTTAGAGTTCTTGATAGATCTAAAACGGAACACCCGTAACGCAGCTTGGCAAATCCGTTAATACCTACGTTTCCTGCCCTAGCAGTCCCTGCTGTGGCAGTCACGTGAAGTAAGCAATGGACAGGCCGAAAAATCGAAGGTGCAGAATAACGAAGTGCACTTGAAATAAGAAAACAATACCAATGCATGAAGAAAAATAGAGAAAAGAACATCGAAGTATGAAGATGCGGTAACTCGATTTTTTGGCGTGCAATACTGATCGAGATTTTCAGCTACAATATTGTGAAAAACAGTGTTTGAATAAACACTTAAAACGGAATTTCACTATTGTTTCGATGGACGTCCGCAACGTCGATGTGAACGGATTGACACCAGCCAGCTGGCGAAGCCAGATGTTCTGAATGTTTACCAAGATGCGCTGACATCTGGGCTGAGTAAGCGCCCACTAAACACCGTTGAAGATCACTGGTCGCATATTCGTCAAACGTTACTGTTAGCAGGTACGTCTTCATGTGTCAAAACAAATTGCAAAACCGGACATTGGGTCTCTACACAGTCTCTGGAACTTATGGATGCTCGCCGACGTATTCCGGCTGGAAGCGAATACAATGAGGCTCGCAAAAATCTCAGGGCAAAACTACGTGCTAGCCTAAAGAAGGACCGCGAAACCTGGTGCTCTCATCGTGCCTCTGAGATGGAAACAGCCGTTGCCGTGGGTTATCATCGTAAGTTATACCGTCTGATACGGGAAACATGCAGTAGGAGACCTGGTGTTAGCGAGACCATACGCGATGAGAGTGGGCAGCCGATCCACAGCTTGTTAAAACGTTTGGAGCGTTGGGCTGAACACTTTGCTATGCAATTTAACAAACCTAAGTTATCGCTCTCTTCTTCAAGCATTGAGCGCCCTTCTCCTTGGACCGTCTCCTCGGAACCGCCCTCACGCGCAGAAGTCGAACGTGAGATCAGGCTGTTGAAATTGCAGAAGGCCGCAGGGGCAGATAGAATTCCCCCAGCCCTCTTCAAATTCGGGGGACCTGCTCTAATAGATGATATACACGAGTTGCTAGTAAAACTTTGGGAGCAGGAGACAGTCCCGACAGACTGGAACCGCTCCGTCATTGTCCCAATTTTCAAAGGAAACTCCCATTTGGAATGCGGCAATCATAGAGGGATCAGTCTGATCTTAATTGTCTCTAAATTGCTTGCCTCTGTCATTCTCCACAGACTGACTGGCACTCGTGAAAGCCAGATTCGTGAAGAGCAAGCCGGATTTCGTCAAGGTCGGGGCTGCATCGACCACATCTTCACGTTGTGTCAAGTGTTGGAGCACCGCCATGTTTACTGGCGACTCACCGTTGTCGTGTTTCTTGACATAAAAGGTGCCTTCGACTCAGTCGATCGATGTGCCCTTTGGGACTGTCTGCTGAGGAAAGGTGTGCCTGGTAAAAAGGTAAACATTCTCAAAGCGCTGTACGCACATAGTTCGGGCAGGGTGAGGGTTTATGGAAAACTCTCGCCACCCTTCAGTATCACCAGCGGTGTGAGACAAGGATGCCCGCTGTCACTTTTCCTCTTTAACTTCGCTATTGATGAAGTCATGGAAACAGCGCTCGCTGGACACGACATAGAAAGTGTGGAGTTACCTCCTGGTGAGCGACTACTTCACTTGGAGTATGGGGACGATATTGTCCTAATCTGTGACAGCTCCCAAACATACCAAACAGCAATGGACCGATTAGCACTGGCTGTCAATCGTTTTGGGCTATGCTTTACTCCATCGAAATGCAAAGTACTTCTCCAAGATTGGCAGGAACCCACCACTGCGCTAACGCTTGGTGGTGATCAGCTAGAAGTCGGTCAGGAATTCAACTACCTGGGCAGCTATATTAGCACCCGTGGGATTGAAGATGAGGTTACGAACCGCATAGCAAAAACCCGAGGTGTTTTTGCCAATCTCCGCCACCTGTGGCGCAGACGCGACATTACTCGCCCTCAAGGGCAGAGGTTACAACGCAGCCGTCCGTTCAACTCTCCTATATGGTTGTGAAACCTGGCCCATCAGGTCGACAGACATAAAGAGACTCGTCACATTCGATCATCGCTGCCTTCGCAGCTTAGCTCATGTCTGGTGGGAACACCGCGTGAGCAATGAGCGCGTTCGACGTCGCGTATTTGGTGCAGGAAGAGCGAGTGAACCGCTCAACACCATTATTTCACGCACCAGGCTCCGATGGCTGGGCCACGTGTTGCGCATGCCAGCACACCGACTCCCGCGACGTGCATTGTTTGCGCGCCGGGGGTGCGGTTGGAAGAGGAGGAGGGGAGGCCAAGTGATGACTTGGTCGAGAGAAATGAAAACCCTCACTTCGAATTTGGCGTCGGTTGGTGCATCCCGACTGCCTGGCTGGGGTCCTAAGGACGGTGGACACGTTTGGTTGGACACACTTGCTGATATGGCTCGGAACCGGCCCCAATGGCGTTTGTGTTGTGAGTTCCTTTGTCCATCCCTCTCCTGCTTAGCATCCCCTCCAATCACGATCTCACTTGTTAGGCATAATATAACCCTCTTTTACGGCAGCCAGCTGTTAGCTCTCCGGAACGATGGCCATCCGTTACTGGGGACTCAGCGCGCGTGCCATTGTTTTCCTTTTCTTTTCTTTTGTATTGCAACACGATAGCTGGGGTGTTTTCCATCTCCAGCTAACGTGTAATGATGATGATATTGTTAAATTTCCTCTGATCCAATATACCTTGGATCGATTAAAGCGTTTCTAGTCAAAGCGCCTATATTGTTGGCGACATCCGGTTTCGGATTGGCATGTCACTGTGGCCAGCCACAGGACGTCTGCGCCTACAAAGGGACGATAGGTGGCTTGCGCTGCACCACCCACAGCTCCAACCACAACCCATATCCAGTGTAAACCCGAAGGAATAAGACCGGGAGGCATGGGGATGGGAGCCACGTTTCATCCACTTAGTCGGCCCACACTCCTTCACAGGCAAACACAATGTCAGCTGTACGCCGTAACGGCGCTTCGCTGTTGCGCGACCACCACCAGTCGCGCGCAGGCTGAGTATACCGTGAGGACGCCCACGCGGATTCGAACCGGTGACCTTATGGTTGCAAAGCAAACGCGCAGTCCACTCGGCCAACGGCCGAGCAAACACAAGCACTCTGTAGTTAGGGAATCAAGCGCATAAAAGGCGGTGGCTGGACCGTAGTCCGCTCCACCCTGAGTGCATGGAACTGCTCATTAATCCTAACACGGCCACAAGGACCGTGCACCGTGTCCTTTCCACCAAAGACCAACTGTCTCCTAGAGCCAGTATGGACGAGGTAGTGGGTAACAGACAGGTAGGCACCTTGTCAACATGCACATCAAGCGCAGCCACACCGGGCATATCAAGCAACAGCTAAACACTTGAGAGAAAGATAAAGAAAATAAATCGATTAGT
Organism: Dicrocoelium dendriticum; assembly: GCA_944474145.2. Taxonomy (NCBI): domain Eukaryota; kingdom Metazoa; phylum Platyhelminthes; class Trematoda; order Plagiorchiida; family Dicrocoeliidae; genus Dicrocoelium; species Dicrocoelium dendriticum. Next base: position 44,171,450 of record OX104059.1, on the reverse strand, counting down.
GCATAAGGAAACGGTGACATAAATCTCAAATTAATGAGCACATAAAATAAGTTGTTTACAAAAGAATCCGAGAGAAGTTCAAGAGGTCGGAAAGTATATTTTGCGGAAATGCCCCAAACACGAAAATGTTATCGAAATTAACTACAATTGGCTTAAGCGACGTGTGCAAGTTTATAGAAGAGAGTACAGGTAGATATTTATATGAGAAAGAAAAGCATTAGGACAAAATTGAAAACCCACCACCTGTGATAAGGACTTAGCATGCAAGCAGGCGGTCAGTAAACCGGATGCAGCGTGCCTACAAACGCTGCGCCGGTTCTGCCTACGTTCTCTGCAGGACCCGCCGTCGCATTGGTAGTGGTCCCGAGTGGTCTGGCTCATGGCTCACTAGGCCTGCCTGATTCAGGCACTCGCGACCGCATGTGCTACAGGACCATGCGCTCGATGTCGATGGAGTACAACCCATCGGTGCTTGCCACTTCCGTGTACAGATATTATGCCATCGGAACCATGGTAGAATAGGAAAACAGGGTTAGAGTAAATGAAGAAAGAAAACAATGTTTTGTCTATTTTTCCTCTAGCAGTTTTCCAGTTTTTTTGAGGTTTTTCAGTGGCGGGAGGGAAGAGGATGATCCATCCATGGTTTGTCAGTGGGCGCGATACTACCCGGTTGCTCAGGACGAAGTAGTGGGTTGTCTTAGGGGGCCCCACGCCGAGCCTTTGATCTAGGATCTAACCTACAAGCCAGCAGGGCGATATGAGGGTATCGCAACCCGTTGGGGGCCGGTGACCAAACAAGTGGTTCATACGTCTTTAGGACCGCATAGGGAAGGGGCCCAACGTACCCTTGAATTACAATGCCACTCAAGGAAAGGCAGGAGCAGTGACTTTATTTAGTGGCGAGTAACATGCGCCCAGTCACAATGCTGTTAAACGGACATATGTGGCTTCTTATAGGGAGAACGCTTGCCAAGCAAAAATCCACCACACCCTGGAACACTGCTGTTGAACCATTCGCTGGAACGAGACAATCTCGAACCACCCAGCTGGCACCACGAGAAGGTTGCTCGGCAAGCCAGCCTCAAGCATTGGTGCTTACTGGTAATTTTTCCGGATGTTACCAGTTTAAATCCCGTTTTGTACCCTGTTTTGTCTTTTATTGAGGTTGTTCTACTATTGGATACCAGTTATAACTCAACTCTGTTTTCCTCTATATCAATCTCGAAAGGCACCGAAGCTGTTCTTTCAGATGGCTTGGATCCTGAGGCTATCGCACTTTATGGCAGTTAAAACTGCAATATGCCAGTAAATGACGATTTCGGCGGCATGCAGTACGATGTCTGCAATAGCTGGTACCACCAGCTTTGCAGGGACCTCAATACCAAGCAGTGGGTAGCGCTGGCCTCCAGCGAAAAGGTGCTTTTCAGCTGTGCCAATTGTTTCAGCCGCCGGCAAGGCTGCGCGACCTTTAGTACAAGAGACCAATCTCTTGATACCTGGCTGCGAAATGTACAGCGTTCGTTCTCGATGCTCTCAGATATTCACCTTAAGATTTATCTGCTCATGATGATGCTTCCGGTATCCAACAACGCAGATTTGATCATTTACACTGGAGATGAACTTTGGCACCAATCATGGTGTCACGCGTCCAGATGGCTGCAGACCACAAAAATGAAGTTGCTTCGGACGTCGTATTTAAAGCTACTCTGATCAACGCCGAACTGCTGGTTAAACGGTCCATTACAGTAAAGCGAGAGCCTGGAAAATCCGTAAGCCCTCCGTCCTTAGCTAGACAGTAGTAGCACAGCAAACAGTTTGGATTCAAGAGGGCGAAGCCATGCGATTGGCTGCCTAAATGTGTTCAGAACTGCGTAGAGATTGGTACATTCTAGTATGGTTATTGAAAATCGTTGTTTGCGTGCACCAAAATGAGGTTACTATTGGAGACCTTTGGCACCCAAATGAAACGCAGGTAGTCATCATCATCATCAACAGCAGTACATCAGCCATTTGAACTGATGCTTCGCTGTCATACAACCATGAGGACCTAGGAAATAAAGAATAAGAAGAGGGAGAGAAGGGGGACTTACCTGAAAAACCCTAAATGCCCTAAGCAAACATTCAGGGTCAAGGCGCCTACACCTTGTGTAGACAACATACCGCCACAAACAGCTGGCTATCATGCAAAGATAAGGCGGCATCCGCGAGACAGCTTCCTTGCGGCTTTCACTGACACGCGTCATAATCAGCCATTACCCCACAGATAACTCAGCACCAAACACACTTTAAACAGACAATACAATTAAGAGACGGCAGCAGACGCGCCACTGGTGTCTACTGCGAGCCATGTCCTGTAAAGTCTCGAGCCAAGCACAAGGTGAGTCATGTGGACTCCAACCCGGCAGGCGAGACGGAGCAACGGCACCCAGTTTGATCGTCAGTGACTTCATTTCCCGCTGCCAAGTCAACTTCTGTCCACCTCGAGCTTTGCGCCATCCTGCACCTGGTAGACTGAACAAGGCCCTCCTAGGTAAGCGGTGACCAGGCATACGTAGCACGTGCCCGAGCCAACGCAACTTATTCAGTGCTATCTGTTGTTCTAGGGAGCTAGCATGATTATCACCACCTAGTGCTCGCCTACGCACATCATCGTTGCGGACACGCTGGTGCCATCCGACACCAGCAATGCTTCGCAAACAACGATTAGCAAAGACTTGAAGGCGCCTCAGATCTTCAGACGGAATGGGCCAAGTCTCACTACCATAGAGCAGAACGGCCCCCACTGTGGCCTTGTATACACGGCCTTTCAGACGGAGGGAAACTCCCTTCTGTCGCCAAAGATGCCGCAGGTTCAAGAAGGAAGCTCTGGCCTTTGCAATGCGTGAGCTCACGTCAGTTTCTATGCGCCCATCATTGCTGGTGCAGCTGCCAAAATAAGTGAAATGATCAGCTACCTCGAGTTCCTCGTTAGCAAGTGTCAAGGGGTCATCAAGTGGCTGGTGGTCCTGCAGCAACACTTTGCACTTTGAAGGTACGAAGTGCATACCAAATAATGGGACCACTCTGGACAACCTATTCAGAGTTGACTGTGCCGCCTCAACATTGTCGAAAAGCAAGACGATATCGTCCGCATAATCCAGATCAACTAAGCTTTCACCAGGCAGCACTTCAACGCCTACATCGTGAGATTCAGCAAGGGAACATTCCATGATAGAATCCACGACGAAACTGAACAAAATGGGGAAATCGGACAACCCTGACGAACGCCACTTGTAGTCGAAAAGCTATCCGACAGGACACCATAGACCCTGACGCGGCCTGTAGTGTTGGAGTATAGAGCACGAAGGATGTTCACATATTTCGTGGGAACACCTTTTCGCGCAAGTAATTCGAACAGAATCGATTGATCGACTGAATCGAACGCACTCTTGAAATGGAGGAACACAGCTATTGTCGGTCTGCGGTATGCGTGGCGCCGCTCTAGCACCTGTCGCAAAGTAAATATATGGTCTATACAGCCACGTCCTGGGCGAAAACAGGCCTGCTCTTCCATAATCCGAGATTCCCGTTCTGCAGTGAGGCGACGAACGATAATCGAGGCCAGTAATTTTGTCACAACTGGCGTTAGGCTAATACCCCCTCTGGTTCGCACAGTCTGTGCGACTGCCATTCTTGTATATTGCCACTATAATCGATTCGCTCCAATTAGCCGGCACACTCTCCGTTCCAGACACGTTCGAATAGGGAGGTCAGTGCCCTGCAGAGGACCTCACCTCCATCCTTAAGTAGTGCAGGTGGGAGAGAAGCCGGGCCAGCGGCAGGAAAGCGATTGAGGGCTGTGATCTCGTTTCGGACCTCGGCCTCCGACGGAGGCTTTAAACTAACCGTCCATGGCACGTCCTGCATCACCTGAGTAGGAACACGTCCGGGAGCATGGGGCCATCTGAACTGATCATGAAAGTGTTCAGCCCAACGAGCCATACGGCGCTCCTTATTGTGTCTCAGCGCACCCGCGCGGTCTCTGATTGTCTCACTGACGCCTGGCTTTCTGGGAAAAGTGGTGCGGATTAGCTGGAAGAGTTAGCAGTAACTTCCTACCGCTCCTGCTTCCTCCATTTCTTAAGCCCGACTGGTCCACCAGGCTTCCTTGACAGCACGTAGGCTCCACTTTAGTTCACGCCTAATAGCCCGTCTGGTCACATTGTGTTCAGAACCAGCCGGGAGGTGTCTTCTAGCTTCCAACAGGTTCATGGACCTCTCGGATATCCAGTGACTGGTGTGGTGACGACTGATTGTGCCACAAACAGATGCTCCTGCGTCGTGCATAGCGGCCGAGATCCTATTCCACTGAAGTTCAGTGTCATTAGGACAAGACAGCGAGAGTTCGCTATGCAGCGCTTCTTGATAGGGTTGCCTGACAGAGGGCTGGGACAATTTCTACGTTGCCAATCGGGGAAGACGCTTTGTGCGCCTTCCGGTAAAGTTCATGGAGAAACGACAGTGCACCAAGGCATGATCAGAGTCGACACAGATACTCCAGTACGAGCGGCAATCCAGAATGGAACCGCGCCACCTGTAACCTATGGCTATGTGGTCAATTTGAGTCCATCGCTGGCCAGCTACAGGTGGACGCCAAGTGGCACTTCGGCGCCCACTGTGCTAGTAAGAAACAACTGGTGCTCCGCACACAGTTGCAGAAGACGCCCACCATTGTCAGTCCGTTCAGAGTTAAGTCCATACTTACCACCCAGCTGAGCTTCTGAAGAGCTCAGACGCCCTACTTGTGGGTTCATATCCCCTGCAAGTACTATAATATCTGAACTAGTAGCCCGTTCAGTTCGTGATAGAAAGTGTCCTTGACTGCATTAGAACTGCAATCGGTGGGAGCATAAACGGAAATCACAAACAAACAGCGATTTGTACTACTTCGCGAATTCACCTTAGCTGATGTCGTCAAACGGGCTGCACATAAACGGCTGTTCACCGGAATCCAATCAACCAACGATGACTCAGCCTTGGAGCTGAGAATGATAGCTACACCAGCTTGACCCGTGAGTGCCGCGTCGGCATCTCCGTATGCGTGCAACCAATAACGAGAGGATAAGCCGGGTGTAGTCAATTCAATAACACCGTTAGGGTCATTAATCCTAGTTTCGGACACACAACACACATCAACACCCAGGGTGTCCAAGGTGCGTGAGAGTGCAGCCTGCTGAGCTGTTGTCTTAGAGTGCGGACGTTGAATGTCGCCATGGAAACGGGACAGCGTGGCCTTATAAGGGAATTTTGCCGATCAGCATCCGATAGGTGCGGTGGGATGGTGGCTGCAGATGGTACTACTCCAGTAACACTTCGGTTGCTGTCAATTAGGCTGGGAATTATAGAAGGAAGGTTAGTAATGGGGGCCGGGATGGGAGTAAGAGAAAAAAGTGGAAAAGAAAGAAGGGAGGCGCCAGCAGTAGCATGTTTTCGCTTATCCGCCATGCTGTATGCAGCACATAAGGCGACCCTTGATAATCTGCGCGATGGCCGATGCAGGATGAAGTTTATGTTTGAAGAGAATGTCATGGTCGTATGTGGGCTGGGATACTGCCAGGGCGCCCAGATCTAGACAGATGGACGATTAGGGTCCTCATCCAAAGCCTTTGGCTCAAATGCCTGTCCGCAAGGCAGCGGGGTGGCAGGGACTTAGTTTTACAGAAATGGACGCCATCCCATTTCAAACCCCCAACTTGGAGGACCAGGAGACTGAGTTTGTCTGACCTCTCACCAGTGACCAACCTGGTAGGAGTAGTTCTCAAGATGCCGCGAGGCATCACCTAGTATAGCTCAATGGGTCAATGAAGTACGCAAACCGTCGCATAACGTTAAGGTCCAGTCTCGTTGCGACGGACGCAAGTAATGTAGTAGAGTTAAAACCGAAACGAATGGTTTAAATTGACCGCCATTCCAAATGTTCCCTTGCATTTTTTAACAGAGCTTGGCGGAAGTAATGCACAGCTCAGCGCTGTGAAACCAAGAATGATTGCTTCGACTCGCCCAGTTCCAGACTGACAAATATAGAAGGTTGAAAATTCCCATATAAGTCACTAAAACAAAAGATCATCCGGTGACCAATTGCTTCCAACGATTCATCATCAGACCATTACAATCATATAGAGGCTAAAATGAGAAATCGACCCAGTTAGTTCAAAATGACTTGATCACGTGAAGGTCTATGTTAGAGTGGAGAAAACGAATTAGGTCTTAGAGGGCTAGCTGTTTGCTACCACGTCTGACCACGTCTGGCAGTCGACCTGGGCGTTTTCCATCTTCGCTGGCCATGGAAGCTGGAGAACCTGGACCAGCTTCTTCTGTGAGCATAAGGACGGCTGGAACAATCGAATGTATGTTGCTTCAGCTGTCACAAGCGTACGGAGGCGGTAACCTTTCGTTCGGTGCGGTGGAACCTTGTAAACTATTCGAAAAGCGAGTTCCCAATCCACCTCATGGCCGGTGTCTACAATGTGGGCCAGAATGGCGCTACTAATGGTCCCGGTGCCCCCTTGGCGCAGCCAACGAGGGCAATTTTCGTTCACGCGTTTGGATAACTGCCGCACCGTTCGACCAATATACGTCGCGCCACAGGCGCACACGAATCGATAAATTACCATTGATGTAGTCAACATCGGCAGCTTGTCCTTGTTTTGTGAACGAATGAGTGGTTCCGTTGAGAACACGCACTTCAACGAGGCTGCTGGAAAGGTCGACTTTACCGCGGCCTAAAGGCTTCTGGTTAGACGTTCGGCAGCCGCGTCCCTTTTGAATGGTAAACGAATAAATAACTCTTTCTTGGGTGCTGTCAACACTGGCACTGGTTTGGGTATTTCCTGGAGGTTCCTTAAGATAAACCTATCGGGATAACCGTTTTCACGTAGAGTGTTCTGTATGAACATTAACTCCGCGTCTAGGGTGTCCTCTGTACAGATCCGACGTGCTTTTGACGTAAGACAGTGAACCAAGTTGCGCTTGTATCTCATGGGAACGAAACTGTAAAAGTTCCTGTACTGACCTATCCACATTGTTTTTCTGTAGACCTGACGCTGGATGGATCCGTCTGGTCTCCTAGTCAACAAGACATCCAGATATGGTAGCCGATTATCGCTTTCCTTCTCGTAAGTAAACTGCACTGCTCCATGCACTCGGTTGAAGTGGTCAAGAATTTCCTCCAGATTAACATGTTTATCCATCACAACAAATATATCGTCCATGTATCGATGATAGCGTTCAAAAAGGTCTATCGCCGCACGCATTTCGGTTCTCTCCAGCTTTGCCATGAAGATATCCGCTAATAGTGGTCCAAGAGGGGATCCCATAGCCACGCCGTCCTTCTGCCGGCAGTATTTCCCGTTGAATAGAAACTGCACATTCCAGGTGCAACGTAACAGTAGGCCCTTGAGCTCACGCGTAGGTATATACATTTTTATTCCTGACTCGGCTATATAGTCGCAAATGTAATCGATCGTCTCAACCAGTGGGACGTTTGTAAAAGGTGATACGACATCGAAGGATAACATTTATTTCTCATTGATGTTATCACCCTTGATGCTTTCGACGAAATGGAAGCTGTAGGTAGCGAACTGTTGTCGCACAGGTTCAAGAAGTTCTACGAGCCACTGTGCAACGGCATGGTACGGTGAGTTGACCATTGATAAAATAGGACGAAGTGGGATGTTGGGTTTGTGGATTTTTGGTAACCCATAAAGTCTTGGGACGCTTGTGCCACTCGGTTTAAGGCTGTCATACAGAGCATCTGAAATGTACCCCTTGGCCCGGAGTTCTTGCAAGCTCTTAGTTATCTGTGTTTCAACTTGTTCAGTTCGGTCCCTTTCTCCTTCAATACACGCAAACTTTGTCTCATCGCTCAGTATTGCGGTTAGTTTAGCTATGTAATCTGTTCTATCGAGTAACACGATTCCAGCACCTTTATCCGGTCTGCATAAGACGATTTTCTCATTGCGCTTTAGTACTTTCAGCGCATCTAGATGCCTTCTTGTTAGCAGGCCATGAGTACGGACGCGGAGTTTGCGATACTGGTAACAACAATTCACCAAATAGCACTTGAAACGTTTATGATCCGTATTCGATTTAGCGACTAACCCTTTCGTCTGATCATATAAGCTTTCAAATTGTAATTCACAATCAAGCCGGTTATCCCTGCGTCTAGGAACGCAAAACTTTAAGCCAAGCAATAGAACTTCCATCGAAGTTGTATCCATGTTCAAACTAGAAAAGTTGTATACATACCTTTCTGGCCCGTTTGGAAACGTGGCTTGCGGCTTAAGCTGGCTTAGCGACTTTGCTAAAGAAGGACGGCTCCGCTGTACACGGTTGCTGGTGATAGACTGAACATAGTCCAGAAACATTTTCTTTTCTTCAGCAGCTAACTCATCCGTTGCTGTGTGGCGTTGCGCTAGATTTCTTTCGTATTCAGCAATCTTCGACGGCACGGTATCACGTTGGTTTAGTGCATGTCGCCTAAGGGTCTTCCTATTGTGATAGATCCGATCACGGCGTAACTGTTTCCAAAATCTGGTCGGATATTCATTATGCTCTACGCATAGAGCATGCGTCGTGATCGGATCTATCCCAATCACAGTCACTTTTTACAAACGTCCCACTGGTTGAGACGATCGATTACATTTGCGACTATATAGCCGAGTCAGGAATAAAAATGCGCATACCTACGCGTGAGCTCAAGGGCCTACTGTTACGCTGCACCTGGAATGTGCAGTTTCTATTCAACGGGAAATACTACCGGCAGAAGGACGGCGTGGCCATGGGATCCCCTCTCGGACCACTATTAGCGGATATCTTCATGGCAAAGCTGGAGAGAACCGAAATGCGCGCGGCGATAGACCTTTTTGACCGCTATCATCGATACATGGACGATATATTTGTTGTGATGGATAAACATGTTAATCTGGAGGAAATTCTTGACCACTTCAACCGAGTGCATGGAGCAGTGCAGTTTACTTACGAGAAGGAAAGCGATAATCGGCTACCATATCTGGATGTCTTGTTGACTAGGAGACCAGACGGATCCATCCAGCGTCAGGTCTACAGAAAAACAACGTGGATAGGTCAGTACACGAACTTTTACAGTTTCGTTCCCATGAGATACAAGCGCAACTTGGTTCACTGTCTTACGTCAAGAGCACGTCGAATCTGTACGGAAGACACCCTAGACGCGGAGTTAATGTTCATACAGAACACTCTACGTGAAAACGGTTATCCCGATAGATTTATCTTAAGGAACCTCCAAGAAAAACCCAAACCAGTGCCAGTGTTAACAGCACCCAAGAAAGAGTTATTTATTCGCTTACCATTCAAAGGGGACGCGGCTACCGAACGTCTAACCAGAAGCCTTTCGGCCGCGGTAAAGTCGACCTTTCCAGCAGCCTCGTTGAAGTGCGTGTTCTCAACGGAACCACTCATTCGTTCACAAAACAAGGACAAGCTGCCGATGCTGACCACATCAATGGTAATTTATCAATTCGTGTGCGCCTGTGGCGCGACGTATATTGGTCGAACGGCGCGGCAGTTATCCAAACGCGTGAACGAACATTGCCCTCGTTGGCTGCGTCAAGGGGGCACCGGGACCATTAGTAGCGCCATTCTGGCCCACATTGTGGACACCGGCCATGAGGTGGATTGGAAACGCGCTTTTCGAATAGTTTACAAGGTTCCACCGCACCGAACGAAAGGTTACCGCCTTCGTACGCTTGCGACAGCTGAAGCAATATGCATTCGATTGTTCCAGCCGTCCTTATGCTCACAGAAGAAGCTGGTCCAGGCTCTCCAGCTTCCCTGGCCAGCGAAGATGGAAGACGCCCAGGTCGACTGCCTTCGGTCAGACGCGGTAGCAAACAGCTAGCCCTCTAAGACCTAATTCGTTTTCTCCACTCTAACATAGACCTTCACGTGATCAAGTCATTTTGAACTAACTGGGTCGATTTCTCATTTTAGCCTCTATATGATTGTAATGGTCTGATGATGAATCATTGAAAGCAATTGCTCACCAGATGGTCTTTTGTTGTGGAGAAATATAGAAAGATTGTTATTTTTGCTGTTGACAACTTTCGATGGGAAAGTTGAAGGTTTAGTAGATCGCCTGACACCATCCTTTGTTCTCGGTCAGGTGAAAATAGCGGATAGTAGCACGCAAACGGATTCCGTCGATCTAACACCCTATCCAGCAACCGATTGTGAGCTAGTTGACACTAAACAGTTGGGAGGAGTACGCGATTCCACAGCTAGTGACGAAATATTACAGACCTTGCCAGCAAAACGCAAGCGGAGCAAGAAAAGGAAAGCTGTAAACTTGCAAAATGCGGTAGTATCGGAGTTTACAGAGAATCAGGTAAGCACGTCAATTGCAGACTCTTCAGTATTGAGTTCTTCGACGCCTCCTCCCAAAGCGACTTCCTATGCAGCTAGTGCATCCAAGCAACCAGCCACCCAGTCGCAGGCTTCTGTGACTGTGGCGCGTGGAGTAGGCACTCGCCGCCGCAGTGACGCTTACACTTATAGCGGTGTCATCTTTAGGGGTGTCACGGAGTCCACCGCCGCTCTTCCAAAGGAGCGAATGCCTGATGATCTACAATGGTTTAAGCTTTGCGTTTCCAAACTGCTACCGCCCGGGTTTCCTGTGCGGAAACTCATTAGGCTTGGGTCTGTGCCGCTTGATGTTTCGGACGTAAAACCCCGTTTACTAAATCGTTCTTTCAACACTGGACGAGCGTATTACGCTTCTGCGTTTCGCTTTTAAACTCAAAGGTTCTAGGGTCAGTATTCAACCTGACCTCCCATTGACTAATAGGTTGAAATTGAAGGCCGCCATAAAGGACCTCAAAGCCCGTCGCGAGGCTGGTGAAACAGGTCTTCGATTGGTGGGTTTTCGGGTGGTGAGCCGGAGGTCTACTTCCGCCCTTTCAGAGCCCGTTCTGGTGGCACCCGATCCCCAGCTCACAATCCCTATTTCCTTAAAGTAGTCCTCAGCAATGTGCGTAGTCTGAGGAACAAGATGTGCGAGATTGGCACTCTTATAGAAGGTTCCCGGCTAGACGTACTTGCTTTCACTGAGACGTGGCTGTTCTTCGACATCCTGGACAGTGAAATGTGTTTGCCTGGCTATACTCTTCTGTGAGCTGATCGCGCCTCATGCTGTCGCGGAGGTGGAGTTGCTTTGTACCTCAGATCGACCTTGACTATTTTGCGAACACATGCCTTCAGTTCCCCCGATGTAACTGCCGAGGCTCTTGCGGTGGATGTTTGCGCTTCTTTCACGCAATTCAAAATTGTGTTAGTATACAGAAGCCCCGAAAGTGTGTCAAGCAGGCTCATTGATTTCATTCGTACTCATACGACAAATAGATGTCTGGTTATGAGTGATTTTAATGTTCCTGAGGCTGACTGGCGCAATTTCTGCACATAAGCATCTGGACATTTTTCTACTGATCTCATTGACCTATCCTTACAAGCATCCCTTCATCAGTTTGTACAGAGGCCAACTAGGTTCATGCAGGGCCAAAAGCCTTCCATTTTAGACATCATCTTTGCGAAATCGCTGGACTTTGTACGAGATGTAGTGTATGATTCCCCCGTGGGCTCCAGTGATCACGGTTGCCTATTATTCAGATGCGCCTTAAGCCGGAGACGTGGAGTGTATGGTCAGAAGACCAAATATCTGGCGTGCTGATTTTCAAGTCATCAGGGACAAGGTTGCAAAGCAACCCTGTATCGTTTTAGAGGATGATACCGTCCAGGCTGCTTGGGACAAGTTCAAATCCTTCCTTTGCGAGATTCCTCTCTCCCACATTCCAATCTCAGCGAAGAATAAAGTAGGAGCAAAGCCCCCTTGGTTTGATTCTGAGGCGCGCAGGATGCTCGGTAGGCGATCCAGGTGTTGGAGGACTTACGTATCAGCTCCCTCAGAAAGCACCTAGCATGGCTACCGAGGCGTGCGAAATGCATGTAAACAGCATCTGCGGGCCGCACGCTTGAGGTATGAACTAGCGCTGGCTCGGTCCGCATCAACAAACCCGAAGCGGTTCTTTGGCTATGTCAAACGGAGATGCAATGGAAATTCGCCTATCCCTGTGCTGTTTAGACCTGAGGGCACCGAAGTATCAACCGATCAGGCCAAGGCCTGCTTACTTGCGGAACGGTATGCTAGGTCGTTTGTTCATGAATCTCCGTTGCCTAATATCAAATTGCAGGCAAAGATACCAGTAGATTCCTTTCTGATGGACCTTTCTATCTCGGAAGCTCAGGTGCTGAAGCTCCTGCGTGACCCGAATCCCACTAAAGCTGCCGGGATAGATGCCCTCCATCCCAAACTTTTGTACGAGCTGGTTGAGTTACTGTGTAAACCGATTAAATGTATCTTTGAGAAGTCTCTTCGTAGCTGCTCCCTACCTGCTGACTGGAGAGATGCTATCGTGTGCCCTATTTTCAAAAAGGGTGATAAGCACCTACCTGAGAATTATAAACCGGTTAGCCTAACAAGTGTACTAGTGAAAGTATTAGAGAAGCTGGTAAGAGATGCTCTGGAGAAGCACTTAGCTAAGTTCAGTTTGCTCAGCCCGTCTCAACATGAGTTCCGCAGAGGCCACTCCTGTTTGACTAACATGTTGGTAGTCCGACAGTGCTGGGCTGAGGCTGTGGATCAAGGACAGGCGGTGGATGCTTTGTTCATTGACTTTTCTAAAGCCTTTGACACCGTACCGCATTGCTGTCTTTTGTTTAAACTAGAATCCTACGGCGTTTCAGGCCAAGTATTGAAGTGGATTTTGGCTTTCCTGGAAGGAAGGCAGATGAGCGTTCGAGTGGGTTCCGGACTGTCTATCAGACAAGCCGTCCTGAGTGGTGTTCCTCAGGGGTCGGTTCTCGGACCTCTGCTGTTTGCATTGTATGTCAATGACCTCCCCGAGAAACTTAAGGTACCATCCCTTATGTTTGCGGATGACTTAAAATTTTAGAATACAGTGAGCGATTCTGTTGGACCCACGGCTTTGCAGACAACTCTGGACAAGCTTTGGGAGTGGTCAGAATTGTGACAGCTGCCAGTCAATCTTGCAAAGTGTTCGGTCCTTCGCATAGGATCAAGCACTTCCACAACTCCTTATGTACTTGGCAGAAATGCAGTGCGTCAAGTGACTGAACGAACCGACTTGGGTATCTCGCTATCCTCTGACTTTAAATCCAGCTAAAACGACAAATGCTACCCGCAAGGGTTTCTGAATGCTGTGGATGATACGCAGGTCGTTCGGCATCATAACAAAGGAAATGTTTGTAACATTGTTCTCAGCTTTTGTCGGGCCATACTTGGAGTACTGCGTGCAGGCCTGTCCTCCATGCTTGGTACGCGACAAGTTGACACTCGAGCGAGTTCTGAGGGTTGGTACAAAAATGGTACAAGGATTGAGGCATCTCTCGTAGCTTGATAGGCTGCTCAAGTTGCAGATGGTTTCGCTGCACTATAGGCGTCTTCGGGGAGACCTGATTCTTACGTACCGTATATTGACCAACAAGATTGGGCCTGATTTAACTGGACTGTTTCATCCGGCTCAGATACCATCTCTTCGTGGTCACCCTCTGAAGCTGCATAAGCCCAGATCTGATCACGTTAGAGCTGACTTTCGTTTATCACGCAGGGTCATCGAACCATGGAACGCATTAACCAGCGATGTAGTATTAGCACCAACGGTGAAGGAGTTTGAACATCGACTCGACGCCCTTGGGTTGCGGTTTCAGACCTTTTCTTTTGGTTCTTAACTTCTACATCCATTTCCTTGGCTTCTCACACCCATTACTATTACTGTCTTATCCACACATTCTCTCCTGTACTACAGTTATCATCTTTGCTTTTTTTGTTTCCCTTCTGTTACCCTTTATTCTTATTCACGTGGCCGGTACAGCGGAGACTGCTAGTGCAGGCCGCGTGGGCATTGATTGGTTGACGGTTATGTGATTCGTGTGTATTGATTTGGCTCTTCTCGGTTTCAAATCGCTCCCGCGAACTCCATCCTGGTTCAACGACGCATTGAAGAAAGAACACATGGGAATTTTTCTACCGTTCCTGTCCAAATTGAACTTGAACTTGTATGAAGGGAATCAACAACCAAGCCCCATTACTTGTTATTTGTACACTGTTAGTACACTTGCTTGCCGCGTACCACGCCCACAGCATGCCGCGCTGTTGAATACATCTGCTTCAGTCCCACCCGATCGTTTTCTTACATGACACAGTAGAGTATCGACATCTTGCATGATTATTGTTACTGCGTTATTTATTTGGTCGCAGATATTCCCATGCCATTCGTTTGTAGCCGAGTCATCAAGTCCGTGTTTTGAACCCGCCATCCAGAAGATATTAGAGTAAGGGGTAATATGAGGGGGAAGTTGGAAATTCAGAAGTAAGATGACTTACCTTCATGACAATGGTGTCTTTAAACTTTCCCTTTCACTGGAGGAGGTTCTGGAAAAGGCGACGTATCGGGAATTTCTGGAGCATGTCAAAACCGACCGAAGCTACCTTAGTCACGATAGTTGTTCAAATTTACGCCCATCGAAAGACGTTCTGGAAGCTGATCACAGGCACCATTCCCCTGCACGAAAACCCCTTGGAGCACTGCGCATACTCTCAGCGGTTTGGCAGGCGCACCCAGTACTGTGGCCACAACCCACCTATAGTTTTTTGAAAACCAAGAGGCAGGTCCGCTTTGCAAAATGATCTGTTTTGGCATCTACTTTCACTACAATCTACACTGTATAGCATCAACTATACCTGGGTGTTTAGCTGATATAAGCGTGCATATTTTGCTTGGTACTGGTGCTTCGTGCTTTCTACTTCGCTTTGATATCGCTTACAGCCTTAAGAACATCCAAACGGTTACCAGCCAGTTGCCTTGTGTTGTCACCGCCAACGGGGTCGAGTTGCAAACAGAGTTTACACTGTCCGCACGCGTAAAACTTGAGGGGGTGGTAGACACACATAAGTATTTAGCTTGTCGAAATTTGACGGGGGACGTTATTATTGGAGTGGATTTCCTCACCCAACATGGTTGTACAGTTGCACTTGGATGCGGAACCGTATTGATGACTCCTGTGCCAACCGTCATTGAGCAGCAACAGGACGGTCGAGGAGCGTTCACTATCGCAACCACGCCTTCAGTAACAACACATTGCCAAAAGGATGTTACTGAGCTAATTATTGGACGCGCTAAGCTTACCACAGCCAACACTGACCAGTTAATCTCAGGGCTACGAGAGTTTGAGGAGGTATTTTCCACAGCTAGTTCTCCTGGCCGTACAAACCTAGCTGAACATGATATTGACGCTAGGTCCCATCGACCTATTCGTCAACATGCACGCGGGTTGCCGGTTCATTACCAATCGCAGTTAAGGTCCATGATCAAAGGGATGCTGGACAAAGTTATCATTGGATCTTCGTCGTCACCGTGGGCGTCGCAAAAGGTTTTAGTGAAGAAAAAAGATGGGACCTTGCGGCTTTGGGTTGATTATCGAAAGGTTAACGAGGTAACACTAGAAGGAGTCATTCTTAGTGCCTCGTGTTGATGCCACCTTCGATGCACTCCATGGTTCATGCTGGTGCCCTAAGTTGGATATTGCATGTGGTTACTGGCAAGTAAAAGTAGGACCCAAGGACCGGGCGGAAACGGCATTCACTGTTCCCAACGGTCTATATGCATTTGAAACGATGCCTTTTGGTCTGGTTACTGCTCCGGCTACATTTCAGAGGCTAATACAGAAAGCCCTGGAGGGTCTGACACCTGGTAGCTACTTACTTTATGTAGACGACATAATCGTTTATGGGTGACCGGGTGAGGAGTAAAACCAGCGGCCGCGCCTCGTACTGGACCGGCTGCGCATGACTGGTTTGAAATTACGGGGTCCAAAATGTCACTTTCTCCTGCGTGAAGTTAAGTACCTAAGGCGCACTATCTTCCATGACGTTGTGAGGACCGATCCCGTCAAATGTGAAAAAGTTACGTCCTGTCCACAACCTGAAACGACAGCAGAACTCATAAATTTCTTAGGATTGGCTTCATATTATCGACGGTTTATTTTTAATTTTGCGGCCATCTCCGCTCCCTTACATGGTTTAACTGCGAAGGGACGAATGTTCTGCTGAACTAACTAATATCAGAATGATTTTGCGGGGTTGAAACTTCATCTTACGACACCCCACACTTGGCTCTCCCTGTCACCTCACTAGAGTCGGGGGATTTTTTGATAGTTACAGTTGTGAGCGATGAAGCGTTCGCGTAGTTTTATCCCAAATGACTCCGGCGCCGCTGAGATAAACGCGAGAGGAAGTACAGCACCACTTGACGGGAACTACTGGCGCCGATTAGTCTTTTGCAACATTTTAGACCGCACCTACTTGGGAAGTCAGTTCACGTTCACACTGACCAACAGTCACTACTGTCGTTAGAAGACGTTCTTGAGCCGAAGGGTCAAATTGCAAGCTGGCAAGAACAGCTTCAAGAACACGATTTGGCCTGCGAATATCGTCCTGAGACAGGACACTTTAAAGCAGACGCGCTGCCAAAGCTAGTGAGGTCCGAACAGGTCAATTCGGCTTTCATAACCACAGAGACCGGTGTTGCGTGGGCCGAAGAGCAAGCATGTGACCGGTACATAGCTAGCACCAAAAGCCGACAGTTGAATGGCTCCTCGAAACCCACTGGAACTGAACTTCGTGAACGTACCAGAGAAGAGTGCTCCCTACTCGGGCACTGGTAGGATTTGAGAATCAGCGAGGGTGTTCTGCGTCGCGTTGACAAATGCGGTCCGCAACCGATTACTCCGGTGCTCCGATCTCTTGGAGTACAACAGGGTGTTCATCAACCATTGGGCCATGCCGGTCAGTTGAAAGCGGAGGCTGCAGTTCGTCAACGGTACTGGTGGCCGGGAATCCACGCCGATGTCGTTCAATTCTGTGCGTCACATGAGCCCTGTGCTACTTTGAAACCGATGGTGCCTGTCCCTCCTGCTCCTTTGAAACCAACAGTTACCTCAGCACCAGGGTAAAGAATTGGGGTAGATATCATTGGTCCTTTGCCGATAACAAAGAAAGGGAACTGTTCCATACTAGTTATGATAGATTAATTCACGAAGTGGGGCTACACCATACCTAGTAGATGCCAAAACGCATCCACTGTCGCTTCAACCATCGTCAACCAGTGGGTGGCTCGTTACGACACACCCATATCCTTGCACTCCAATCAGGGATCTGCTTTTAAGAGTCATCTAATGCAAGAAGTGTGCTGCTTAGTAGCCATTAAAAAGGCATGAAGTACACCGTATCATCCACAAGGAAATGGGCTCGTTGAGCGGACCAACAGGACTATCAAGGCTTTGCTACAGAGCATCGACGAACGCCATCAGTTTAATAATTGGGACGAATCATTACCACAATGCATGCTGGTTTGTCAGGCCTATGTGCATTCTACAACCGGCTATTCTCCAGCTTATCTTACTCAGCCGTGAGATTCGCGTACCTCTGGAATTACTATAGCCTGTCTTTCCGGTTGAAGCTTACACTAAGTCGGAATACGTCCGCAATACCCGTGAGCGACTCCGAGTGGAGTTCCAACCTGGCAGGGGCACATGAACAAAGAGCATCACAGCCAAAAGGAGTATTGTGTTCGCTAAAGTCGTGGCCCGGAATACCGAAAAGGTGACCGCGTATGGCTTCACCGACAAAGACCTCCAGCTGGCGCACCAGGAAAATTCCAGCGGGAATGGTAGGGACCATATGAAACTGTGTTCGTAGGCTCGCCTACTGTCTATGTGCTTCGAAACGTTACAGAACCAACCGCCGACGTAATGCTCGTTCCTTACAACCGAATGAAACCGATGACACCGACTTTAAGTTGTACGCTCGTAGATGGAATCGCGCCACGCGGTTGTCACCCGATGGTCGAACACCTTGTAGAAGTTCCAGCTGAGAAAGCCTCGCAGTGGTTCCAGATGCGATGGCGCTGGGGACAGTGCCGCACTTCGAAGGGGAGAAAATGCAGTACAGTTGAAATCGAAGTGTATTGTTTAAATTGACCGCCATCACGGATGTCTCCTTTGCTTGTCTTACAGAGCTTAGCGGACCTAATGCCCAATGAATGAATGGAATCAAAAGCCAAACCTCATTACCTGTTCAGTGTACGCTCATTGTTTATATACTTGCCTGCAGTGTACCACGCCAATGGCATGCCGCGCTGTTGAATAAACCCGCTTCGGTCCTACTTGCTCGTTTTCTTATTCGCCCCATTAGAGCATCGTCGTCTTGCATGGCTATGGTTGCGTACGTGTTATTGCGTTATTTACTCGGTCGCTGATTCGCTCTTTCCTTTCGTTTGTAGCCGGGTCAACACGTCCGTGTCTCGAACCCGCCGTCCGTAGGATATTACAATAAGAGGTAATCTGAGAGTGAAGTTGATAAATGCGAAGGACGACGACTTGTTATCTCGTGGGTAAAATTGCGTACTATCACTTTTCTTCCTTTGAAAACAAAGGAATAAGCCGTCATTCCTCTATCAGTTAAGAGTAGCTTATTGACAGTCATAATGACTGTCCCATCATTGAAGTAAACCTGTAAGATATTTTCCACAGCAAAGAGAATCTCATATCGATATTCTGGAAATTGGTTGAAGCCTATTATGCTAACTAGAAAGGTTATAGGAAGTGACAGGTATCAGGGAAATGAAAAGTAATGTAGGTAATACAATATCTGTCTGCAAACAGAAACGTATACCATTCCACAATGTCTACCTTAGCACCCTAACGTGATTTAATTATCTGCGCGCCGCTGAGCTTTAGCCTCTTTTGCTCTGACGTACTTAACAACCTTAATGTATTCTCGCGCTCCCCCAGTTTGTTGTCCTTTCATCATTAAATCTTGCTTAACTCTCTCCTGTCGAGCAAACATAGCTCATGTGGTTAGCGCACAGCCACTACTTGGCCTCACATTTCTAGATGAACAGTTATCTCGTACTCTTTGTCCTGTCTCCGGCTTTCATACGTCCAAGCCTCCGGACCTCGGACTAGCTTTCCCTGACTATCCAACTTGGTAATATTATCTTCGCACCCTAGCATGAGCTGATAATCTGCGCGCCGCTGTGCATTAGTCTCGTATTCTGGGACGTCCTCAACAACAGTAACGTATGCTTACAGTTAGCCTGTGCGCTGCCCTTTTTTCATTTACCTTCCTCAGCTCTGTCCTAGCCATCAATGTTATACCATCTGGTCAGCGCCTAGTCGATCCCTAAGCTATTATTTTTGGGCGTTTATTTTTCATTTACTCGCTGCTACCTCTGTGACGCTTACCCATATATTTTTGCAGTCCTCCCAATGCCTTTTCCTGGATCAGCATACGGTAGTATCTACCGTTAGCACCCTAGATTGACTTGTACCTCTGCGCGACGTTGCACTTATGTCTCATATACCTTGACGTTCTCAGCAACCTTAAGGTATACTTACGTTCCACACGTTTGCTTTCCTTCAATTGATCATTGCTTTCTTCCATTAATAAAATTTCTACCCTGTCAGCACACAGCCGCTCCTTAACCACTCCTATTTAGATGTTCTGTTTTCGTCTTGCAGTAATGTTTTCTATCATTGCTTAAGTAGGGGTCCAGCTCTCTCAGAGCCGTAACACCATTCACTTGGGACCCGCATGTCATCTTTAGGTCCCAATCCTCTGAACATTTATACCCCGCGCTTAAGTCCTATCTTTCCGCTGCTTTACTTCTAATTAACCATTAAAGCTGTCTCCCAGCTAGCTATTTATATTCTTACTCACTTATTCTGCGCTACCTATCGTATTTGGCTGACTACCTGCTGTTCTTTGACCAACCAATCGCAGGCAGTCTTTTAACCCTCTTTTCACTCTTCCCACGAACTTGTCGCATCACAGTAAACCGGTACTTCGTGGATTGCTTACTGGTACAACGCTCAGTTCTCTGTGTAGATGGTAGCAATATATCTCATACGGATATAGCATTTTGCTGCACATTCAAAAGACACCTTTAGCTTAACCTTCGTTGCACATCATACATCATGTTGTCTCCACTTTAAATGTTATACGATAGGACTTTAACAATGTTTGTTTCCAAGTCTGTTCTTTGCAGTCTTCCCTTGGTTGTTCCTTACTTTCCCTTTTCTACGAGGTACGAAACTGCTTATGAAGCTGGGATTCGACTGAGGAACAGCGGTTTTGCCTGAGACGGACGGAAGAATCAACAAGGACGTATAAGGAGCATGGCTATAAACCAAAGGGATCCAACCGCATTCACCACTACGATTGTTGTCCGGTGTGGTTAGCTGGACACGATGGCTTCACACTCCCAGCATGTATACATAATCTGAACAACCCAGACGAAGAAAACTTTAAAATTTTTGCTCACCTGGACACTGTACAAGACGTCACTTCATGAGTTTCATCCTAGATCGTCCTCAGCGCTTATGGCGGCCCTGACCAAGCTACCTGATCCGCCAACAGAGGAACTTGCAAGTCATTTGTCTGCGAATAACCGAGTGTGAATTCAGTCGGCAAGCTGCGCTGCCAGTTGCACATTGTGTTAAATAGGATTTACGGTAGTGTTGCTGGACGTGGTGGGTTACAGCCTGACAAACCTTATGCCTATAGAAAGCTACAAAGGTCCGTTTAACAACACTGCGATGTGGCAGATGTGACGCGCCACTGAATAAATTCACTGCCCCAACTATATACGGGCAAATCGACTAGATTCATAGTGCAATCTTTTCTTGACACGTACAAGAATAACATACTCCCTGCCTACATGTATTGTTTTCTCTATACTTATAGTGCCTTGATTTTTTACACTATGCGTACTTGCACCCAAAGTATCGTCATGTGTTGACGACTTTATTTTGCATGATTACTTTCTCAATCTCCGCAGCCTGTACAACTTCCGGTTACTGCTGGTTAAATACATAGAAGCGTGTCTGTTGCGAAAATAACTACCTGTAAATTTTGTTCACATCTGATTTGGCGTGCTTCGATAAATTTGAGAATAACCCATTTATTTGTTTATTTATTTACGTATTTGAAGAGAATAGATCGCGGTTTTAAATTATATATGGAGTTGAAATGGAAGTTGTGTAAAAGTAAAGACGTTTATAGCTATTTAGCGAGTTAATGCAAGCGAGGAGTCCCAAAGTCCGTTCAGATGTTGCTCTCGCTGCCCGAGTAACTAAGGGCTGGAACCGACTGCTGGACCCGATTGTCAATGCGCGGTCAAAAGCGAGTTCAAACGTTCGTACTCAGTACTGCAGGATCCAGCAGGACTGAAATTACATCCTGAGATTTGTCACAGCTACTATGCCTGCAATCCTTAAAAGATCGGAAAGTGAAAGAGCAGACACGGGACCTCCATTCTGCTCTCTCTCTGCTCTGTTCTCTCTGCTCAATGAACTCAATGATTAAGTGCACTGTTAGAAAAATTAATTGTCTTCGTGAGCCGAATAAATCGAGCTATCAGTAAATCAAACATATGTGCCTACAATATGCAGGTCGGTTCGAAAACCTCGGTAGAACGAAGCATTGCATGGCTACGGAAAATAATTTGGGACTCCCTATAATTCTGAAGTCTGATATCGTTTGCCGTTGTAAGACAGCAAGCTCATTCACTATCATTGACCTGTAGCATCTGCCGTGCGAAACGCAATTCTTGTTTCATTCATTAAACATATTAAAAGGTAGGGAGCAGAACGGAGACACTTTGTTAGCTCTGTCACCTTCATTGTGTGGATGCCTCGCTGCAGTCGCAGCAAATATCACGGTGGTGAAGTAGAATTGGATCATTGGATGATAGAGAGCCGAAGGAAGGTCCTTGGTCAGCTCCGTCACTTCCCGTTCGTAGGGAAGAAAAACAACTATGGATGCCGTACGGCAGATAAGTCAATAAAGGTGGTCGCCAAGGAAATAGAAACAAAAACTGTGGGAGTAGTTTTAATAAACAACTTTCGCTAAATGAGGCTGATTGATGAAACACGGTGCCATAATATTAAACAGGCATTGTATCAATTTCTAAGCTCCAGATATCCCATCAACAAAATAAAAAATAGTCTATTCTCGATTTCATTGAGGCATATTAATCCAAGTATGAAAGTTGTTGATGCGGGACGGTATCAAATGCTTTCGCGAAGTAGACGAATAGCACGCCAATAGCTTGGTCGTTGACTACTGCCTCAGCCCAGGTTCCACGAGCTACAAGTACTACTGGCAGACGCCGAAATCCTATAACGAATCCTTACTGTGCAGCACTGAGAAATAAAAACTTAACCAGGTAATTATAAACCGAATCCATGAACAGCACTTCAAACAACTTAACTGTTCAAGTTCAAGTTCAGGTGGGACAGGAAAGATAGGAGAATCCCGTGAGTGTTCCATCTTGAGTGGATCGTTGAGCCAGGAACTGATGAAGTGCTCAGTTATCGATGGATCTAAAACGGAACACCCGTATCGCACCCTGGCCAACCAGTTAATGCCCACGTTTCCTGCCCTAGCAGTCCTTGCTGTGGCAGTCACGTGAATTAAGCAAAGGATAAGAAGAGAAATCGAAGGTGCAGAATAAGGAAGTGCACTTGAAATAAGAAAATAATACCAATGCGCGAAGAAAAGCAGAGAAAAGAAAAGCGAAGTACGAAGATGCGAGTTACTCAGAAAAAACGAAAGGTTTCATGTTGCCACCCAAGAGCGTCAAGTTGCCGCCCAAACCCCTTAACCGTAGATTCCCTGATAACACTTTGCGGAAGCATGTTCCAGCGGTCGATAACTCGGCGTGACAGCCGGATTTCCGCCCTAGTCCGATCGGACCGCGGTTTGTCCAGCTTCAACGAATGACCGCGTAGAACAGACAATCTACCGGGACTAAACAGCCAAGATAAATCTGGACCAACCTTCCCAGTTAAGATACGGTAGGTTAGGAGTACGTCTCCTCTAAGCCTTCGGTAGTGCATTGAATGCATTCCCAAACTAAGTAGACGCTCGGGGTACGTCCGTCCCCGTAATCCCTCGACTAACCTAGTACCCACTCGTAAAACCCTCTCTAGCTCCATCTTGTCCAGGACGAGGCAGGGCGGACAAGCCTGGACGCTGTATTCCAGATGAGGCCGAACGAAAGTCGAGAACAGTCCCGTAAAGATGCCGCCCGTCAAGACTCCGAATGAACGTCGTATTAACCTCTGCTTGCGACCTCCCAGTTGTCGCCGGAGTGTAAAGCCGAATAGTGTACGACGCCTGGGTCAACCTGGCTAGCTACACGGGGGAGTTCCACTCCACCGACTAAGTAATTCTTAAGAGAACAATCTCCTCCAATTCGAAGAACGGAGCACTGCCTGATTTACGGGCAGTAACCATAAAGTAGACCAGTCCCATACCTTACCCAAGGCTCGCTGAATAGCTTCGGAACACCGAGGAACATTGACAAGTTCAAGTTCAAGTGGGACCGGAACAGTAGGAAAATCCCGCGAATGTTCCACCTTCGAAAACGTCGTTGATCCAACAGGGAAACCTGTGCCTTGATGTGCCAAAGGAGAGCCAAATCAACACACACGATTCATATGGTCAACCAAACAATGCCCACGTGCCCTGCACTAGCAGTCCCCGCTGTGCCGGCCTAGTGAAGAATAAAAGTAAACAGTTGTGTCAGTAAAGAAAAGGAAACAGAGGAGAAGACAAGCTGATCGAATATCGTAGGCAATATTAAGATGTAAGTTAAAATGAGGTAAAGAAGCGGAGGCCACAGTAGACGAAGAAAAGTTTAAGACACGAAGGGGAAGACTTTAAGCTGCAGACCGAGAGCATCAAGCCGACGCTCGAACTCTTTCACCCTCGGTGCCATCACGACGTCTGTAGGCAATACGTTACAATAAGCTATAACCCTACGCGATAACCGAAAAGCTGCCCAAACCCGGTCAGACCGGGGTTTGTGCAACATGAATGGGTGGCCACGAAGGGTTGGCAGTCGAGTTGGGCGAAACAGACCAGTCAAATCAGGACCAATCTGACCCATCAATATATGATATGTAAGGACCAAGTCGCCCGAAGACGCCTGTAATACATGGAAAACATATCCAACTTACGTAACCTCTCCGGGTACGTCAGCTTCTTTAATTCGTGCACCATTTTCGTCCCGGACCGCAGGACTCGTTCAACTGCCATCTTATCACGAACCATGCATGGAGGACAAGCCTGAATGCAGTATTCCAAGTGCAACCTTACAAAAGCCAAAAGTAGTCTAACGAACATGTCGGTGGTCATGATCCCGAATGACCTGCGGATCATCCACAACATGTTGAAACCTTTGCGAGCAGCTGTCTTCCAGTGTTCACTGGACTTGAAGTCAGATGACAGCAAAACACCGAGGTCAGATTGGAGTTGAACTCGCGGTACCTCGTTGCCGCCAAGCAAATAACGCGTCGGCGGGTCATTCGGACCAACGCGTAAAACGGAACATTTCGCTAAATTAACGGGCAACTGCCACAAAATCGACCAGTCCCAAAGTCTATCCAGAGCCTCCTGTAGGGTCAGTGGACCAATCGGCTCGTCTATCGTGAACCAGAATTTCAAGTCATCCGCAAACATTAGGGATGACACACCCAATTCATCAGGTAGGTCATTAACGCATAAAGTGAAGAGAAGGGGGTCAAGAACCGAACCTTGCGGAACGCCACTGAGAACACATTGGCGGATGGACAGGCTTGAACCCACCCGCACACACATTTCCCTTCCGATTAGGAAAGCTGAAATCCATCGTAAGACGTCCGGAAATACTACAGGAATTCAGCTTGTACAAAAGGCGGGAATGTGGAACGGTGTCAAAAGCTTTGGAAAAGTCAATAAACAACATGTCCACTGCCTTCCCGCAATCAACAACTTCGATCCAGTATTCATGAGCCGTTAACAAGTTAGTAAAGCAAGAATAGCCCTTACGAAAACCGTGCTGAGAAGGAGTAAGCAACTCAAACGCTTCCAAGTGTCCTTCGAGAGCGTCCGTCACAAGCTTTTCCAATAACTTGACCAGCACGGTCGTTAAACTGACCGGTCTATAGTTATCAGGGAGGTGCTTATCACTTTTCCTAAAAATTCAAGTTCAAGTGGGACTGGAACGATAGCATGAATCCCGTAAGTGTTCCTTCTTGAGCGGGTCGTCGATCCAGGAGTTGATAGGGGTGCTCCGACTTCTTGATGGGTCTAAAAGGAAAACACCCGAAAAAACACCCTGGTCCACCAATTTAATGCCCACGTTCCTTACATTAGCTGTCCCAGCTGTCAGTTACGTGAAGTAAGAGAGGAAGAAAAAGCGAAGAGAGTAGGGGAAATCAGTTAAAAGAAGAGAATAATACCAATGGCGAGGAAACGTAAAGAAAAATAGAATCGACGTATGAAGATGGGAATTTGTCAGGAAAAAGGAAAGGTTTCTTGTTGCCACCAAAGAGCGTCTAGTTGACGCTCAAACCCCTTAACCGTAGCTTCCTTGACAACATTTTCTGGAAGCAGGTTCCAGCGCTCGATGACTCGACGT
This sequence comes from Dicrocoelium dendriticum, assembly GCA_944474145.2. Taxonomy (NCBI): domain Eukaryota; kingdom Metazoa; phylum Platyhelminthes; class Trematoda; order Plagiorchiida; family Dicrocoeliidae; genus Dicrocoelium; species Dicrocoelium dendriticum. The sequence continues at coordinate 44,145,834 of OX104059.1, read as the reverse complement.
GATAACCATCTCTCCGTTCTAACTCGATCGGACCGCGGTTTGTCCAGCTTCATGCAATGCCCGCGGAGACCAGATAATCTAGCAGGACTAAATAGTATGGACAAATCAGGGCCAACCTTCCCAGTCAAAATACAGTAGGTTAGAATTAGGTCTCCTCTAATCCTTCGATAGTGCATTGACTGCATCCCCAAACTAAGTAGGCGTTCGGGATACGTTTGCCCTCGTAATCCCTTGACCAACCTAGTACCGACACGCAACACCCGTTCTAGTGCCATTTTGTCCCGGACAAGGCATGGTGGACAGGCCTGGACGCAATATTCTAGGTGGGGTCACACAAACGCTGAGAAGAGCTTCACAAACACATCAGCGGTTAGGGTCCCAAAAGAACGACGGATAAACCACAACATCCGGAACCCACCACAACATCTCAGTTCAGTTCAGATAGGACTGGAAAGATAGGAGAATCCCGTGAGTGTTCCATCTTGAGTGGATCGTTGAGCCAGGAACTGATGAAGTGCTCAGTTATCGATGGATCTAAAACGGAACACCCGTATCGCACCCTGGCCAACCAGTTAATGCCCACGTTTCCTGCCCTAACAGTCCTTGCTGTGGCAGTCACGTGAATTAAGCAAAAAATAAGAAGAGAAATCGAAGGTGCAGAATAAGGAAGTGCACTTGAAATAAGAAAATAATGCCAATGCGTGAAGAAAAGTAGAGAAAAAAAAGCAAAGTACGAAGATGCGAGTTACTCAGAAAAAACGAAAGGTTTCATGTTGCCACCCCAGAGCGTCAAGTTGCCGCTCAAACCTCTTAACCGTAGATTCCCTCATAACACTTTGCGGAAGCATGTTCCAGCGGTCGATAACTCGACGTGACAGCCGGAATTTCCGTCCTAGTCCGATCGGACCGCGGTTTGTCCAGCTTCAACGAATGACCGCGTAGAACAGACAATCTACCGGGGACTAAACAGCCAAGATAAATCTGGACCAACCTTCCCAGTTAAGATACGGTAGGTTTGGAGTACGTCTCCTCTAAGGCTTCGGTAGTGCATTGAATGCATTCCCAAACTAAGTAGACGCTCGTAGACGCCGTTAACAAGTTAGTAAAGCAAGAATAGCCCTTACGAAAACCGGGCTGAGAAGGATTAAGCAATTCAAACGCTTTA